>CM031603.1:100482509-100497509 GCA_018398815.1 Conus ventricosus | reverse complement strand
CTCTCTCTGTCTTCTCTGTACCTCTCTCTCTTCTCCGTACCCCCCTCTCTCTCTCTCTCTCTCTCTCTCTCTCTCTCTCTCTCTCTCTCTCTCTCTCTCTCTCTCTCTCTCTCTCCATGCGTTTTCCCTCTCCTCGGCTATCTGTTAACCTTACTTTAGGTCCCTCACGACTAAGCAGTCACACTCTATTTCAATAACAATGATGCAAATAAAATGGTGGCTTGGTCAATTCCGGAACCAAGTGATAAATCACATTGTCCCATTTTTCAGCAGACCGTTTGGATCAGTCTGAACGTTTCCTCATGTGGAAGAATTAGGTGAAGACAGGAGATGAAAATGGTCGAAGGGAGGAGGTGGGGGTGGGTGGGGGTGGGGGGAGTTTCAGTCACATTCAGCGTTCATGCATACACTCACCCTTTCTGTCTCTGTCTGTCTGTCCCCCTTCTCTCTCTCTCTCTCTCTCTCTCTCTCTCTCTCTCTCTCTCTCTCTCTCTCTCTCTCTCTCTCTCTCTCTCTCTCTCTCTCTCTCTCTCACTCTCTCTCTCTCTCTCTCTCTGCCTGTCTGTCTGTCCATCTCTCTCTGTCGCTCTCGCTCTACCTCCACAATTAGCCGACATTTTAATGTCTACTAAGATCAAATGTAGATTTATAACTGTCACGTTGAATGATTAGTCTACCAATAGCATCAAAAGGATCAAGGTAATAAAGAGATGCTGACTAAATTTATGAAACAACGTCATCTGACGTATGGGAAATTGAAAACCAACGGAGGCAGAGAAAGGTTTAAAAAAATCATCACAACAATGTTCTCCCCTGACATTCTTAAGTACATACCTTAATTGATTCGAACATCACATGATTTCATTCTCCCTTCAGTCTTCAGGTTATGGTTGACATAAACACAAAATATCATAGGATTAAACACTTGCACACATGCAAGAGCTGCTTGCTTGTGAGTTCTTAAAAACAAGGTCGATTTTGTTTCCAAGTTTGAAAAGTGTCCCAAGTTTATCATCAAAGTCGTTACAACCTATGCAACAAAAACATGGGACTACAAATGGTCAGTCTGTATGGCTTTGAATGGTCAGTCTGTATGGCTTTGAATGGTCAGTCTGTATGGCTTTGAATGGTCAGTCTGTATGGCTTTGAATGGTCAGTCTGTATGGCTTTGGCGCTAGCATTCGCTTCCTAAACTTGTGACAGTGTGTTCTTGCATGGTAGAGATACATTCGCTTCCTAAACTTGTGACAGTGTGTTCTTGCACGGTAGAGATACATTCGCTTCCTAAACTTGTGACAGTGTGTTCTTGCATGGTAGAAATACATTCGCTTCCTAAACTTGTGACAGTGTGTTCTTGCATGGTAGAGATACATTCGCTTCCTAAACTTGTGACAGTGTGTTCTTGCATGGTAGAGATACATTCGCTTCCTAAACTTTTGACAGTGTGTTCTTGCATGGTAGAGATAGATTCGCTTCCTAAACTTGTGACAGTGTGTTCTTGCATGGTAGAGATAGATTCGCTTCCTAAACTTGTGACAGTGTGTTCTTGCACGGTAGAGATAAATTCGCTTCCTAAACTTGTGACAGTGTGTTCTTGCATGGTAGAGATACATTCGCTTCCTAAACTTGTGACAGTGTGTTCTTGCACGGTAGAGATAAATTCGCTTCCTAAACTTGTGACAGTGTGTTCTTGCATGGTAGAGATACATTCCCTTCCTAAACTTGTGACACTGTGTTCTTGCATGGTAGAGATGCATTTCTTAATGTTG
Source organism: Conus ventricosus (assembly GCA_018398815.1). Classification (NCBI taxonomy): domain Eukaryota; kingdom Metazoa; phylum Mollusca; class Gastropoda; order Neogastropoda; family Conidae; genus Conus; species Conus ventricosus. Next base: position 100,495,740 of record CM031603.1, on the reverse strand, counting down.
ACCATTGACTTTGGCCGTACCTTTGAATTTCATGTTCCAGTCAAAATTTGCATTGCATTGTGCTGGATTGTGTTGTGTTGCATTGCATGGTGGTGTGTCGTATTGTACTCTGCTGATCGCATTCTATCGTATAACGTCGCCGTCGAAGTAGATCTCTGTTTGTGTGATTGTGGCTCATTTATCCAGAAAGAGCAAGTTTTGCTTAGCTGAGAGGCACCGATGTCTAATAAAATCTGTTAGCATTTTTTTCGGTAATATCTCCATGTCATTTTTCCACAAACATTTGACAGAGACACCTTCTTGGCTGCCATGCATTGGTTTACATATGTTGCGTTCAGTTTCTGTGTTTAATATTAGCGTTTCACAGGAACGCTTTGTTACTAACAATGTCAGGAAATAAACGTAACTTAGATTCAGCATCCTGAATAATGGGCATGCGATTGTGAGAAAGGAACGGACAGAAGGACGTGGTATCTGCAGATGATGATTGCTTATTATCTGTTTGGGTGCTCGTGATGATTGCTCAGACACTATTGTCCTTTAGAGTCCCATACTGATCTGTGTGTCAGTCACCAATCTCATCGTGGCACAGGCTCACGGAACTGACGGTCAACTACGTGATCGATTCAGCAGGCATCTAGTGGCACGTTACATCAGCTCTTCCCACTAATACTTACTAACTCTAATACAGCACAGCCTGGCCAGCCCGTTCGTTACAAGGTGATAGAGTGAGGTGATAGATTGAGGTGTTGGACATCTGTGTGTGATCACCTCGCCGTCACTTGGCCTCTTCGTCCTGCCTTCATGCTGTCTCTTTCACTTCAGCCAGACAGTGGTGAGGGACCAGGTAATGAATGAGAGAGGGGAAGGACAGGGAGGGAAGGAAGCCGTTGAAGGAATGCCGAAAAACTGCACAGCAGGACTTGTGGCTGTCCAGTGATGGGTTAGACACACTAGGGCTGATAAAGGAAGAAGGAATCGGCACAGACTGGGGCTGATAATGGAAGAAGGAATCGGTACAGACTGGGGCTGATAATGGAAGAAGGAATCGGTACAGACTGGGGCTGATAAAGGAAGAAGGAATAGGTACAGACTGGGGCTGATAATGGAAGAAGGATCGGTTCAGACTGGGGCTGATAATGGAAGAAGGGATGGGTACAGACTGGGGCTGATAATGGAAGAAGGAATCGGCACAGACTGGGGCTGATAATGGAAGAAGGGAATCGGTTCAGACTGGGGCTGGTAATAGTAGAAGGAATCGGTACAGACTGGGTCTGATAATGAAAGAAGGAATCGGTTCAGACTGGGGCTGATGATGGAAGAAGGAATCGGTACAGACTGGGGCTAATAATGGAAGAAGGAATCGGTTCAGACTGGGGCTGATAATGGAAGAAGGGAATCGGTACAGACTGGGGCTGATAATGGAAGAAAGGAATCGGTACAGACTGGGGCTGATAATGGAAGAAGGGAATCGGTACAGACTGGGGCTAATAATGGAAGAAGGAATCGGTACAGACTAGGGCTGATAATGGAAGAAGGGAATCGGTACAGACTAGGGCTGATAATGGAAGAAGGGAATCGGTACAGATTGGGGCTGATAATGGAAGAAGGAATAGGTACAGACTGGGGCTGATAAAGGAAGACGGAATAGGTACAGATTGAGGCTGATAATGGAAGAAGGGAATCGGTACAGACTGGGGCTGATAATGGAAGAAGGAATCGGCACAGACTGGGGCTGATAATGGAAGAAGGAATCGGTACAGACTGGGGCTGATAAAGGAAGAAGGAATAGGTACAGATTAGGGCTGATAATGGAAAAAGGAATTGGCACAGACTGGGGCTGATAATGGAAGAAGGAATAGGTACAGACTGGGGCTGATAATGGAAGAAGGAATAGGTACAGACTGGGGCTAATAATGGAAGAAGGAATAGGTACAGACTGGGGCTGATAATGGAAGAAGGAATAGGCACAGACTGGGGCTGATAATGGAAGAAGGAATAGGTACAGACTGGGGCTGATAATGGAAGAAGGGATCGGTACAGACTGGGGCTGATAATGGAAGAAGGAATAGGTACAGACTGGGGCTGATAATGGAAGAAGGAATAGGTACAGACTGGGGCTAATAATGGAAGAAGGAATCGGCACAGACTGGGGCTGATAATGGAAGAAGGGATCGGTATAGACTGGGGCTGATAATGGAAGAAGGAATCGGTACAGACTGGGGCTGATAAAGGAAGAAGGAATAGGTACAGACTGGGGCTGATAATGGAAGAAGGAATAGGTACAGACTGGGGCTGATAATGGAAGAAGGAATAGGTACAGACTGGGGCTGATAATGGAAGAAGGAATAGGCACAGACTGGGGCTGATAATGGAAGAAGGAATAGGTACAGACTGGGGCTGATAATGGAAGAAGGGATCGGTACAGACTGGGGCTGATAATGGAAGAAGGAATAGGTACAGACTGGGGCTGATAATGGAAGAAGGGATCGGTACAGACTGGGGCTGATAATGGAAGAAGGAATAGGTACAGACTGGGGCTGATAATGGAAGAAGGAATAGGCACAGACTGGGGCTGATAATGGAAGAAGGAATAGGTACAGACTGGGGCTGATAATGGAAGAAGGAATAGGTACAGACTGGGGCTGATAATGTAAGAAGGGATCGGTTCAGACTGGGGCTGATAATGGAAGAAGGGAATCGGTACAGACTGGGTCTGATAATGGAAGAAGGAATCGGTTCAGACTGGGGCTGATAATAGCAGAAGGGATCTGTTCAGACACGATACTCTGTCATGAAAGAAACTTTAGTGGAGCAGAGAAGAGTGGGTAACTTGAAATTGAAGGTTTCTGTTTCCAAAACAACGTTCATAATGCAGAGTATTTTTCGTATGTAGTCCAGACGAGTTGCATGTATATATATATATATATATATATATATATATATATATATATATATATATATATATATATATTATATTTATATATATATATATATATATGGGGAACAAGAAGAAGAAAAAGTGGATCCCAAAACCGCTTGCTTGACTTCGTTTCTATTTTCGTTCTATTATAGACCAATATTTCGGTCTCGAAATGGATCTTCTTCTGGGACAGCAGAGCTTAACTAGTTTCAGCACATATTTTCATTTTCATATTCAAGCAAAACGCAAGACTCTAAAACCAACAGGTAAAACAGCAGGATTGAAACATATATTTATCTGCGAATATATATTTATCTGCAATGTGCCAGCATGACTCTAAAGATCATATTTATTCCAGACTGCATCAGAGCTTATCCGTAACAGTTCAAAGCATCTAGTCTTTAACGTCAGTTTATTTTCATCGTCTAAAATCGTAATAAAGTCGGCATGATACAAATAAGAGAGAGAAAGAGAGAAAAGAGAGAGAGAGAGAGAGAGAGAGAGAGAGAGAGAGAGAGAGAGAGAGAGAGAGAGAGAGAGAGAGAGAGAGAGAGAGAGAAGAGAGAGAGAGAGAGATAATGACAACAACCTTTATCATCAAAGAATTGTAGCCTTATGTCATGAGCTTGGTAAATTTGAGAGAGAGAGAGAGAGGAGAGAGGAGAGAGAGAGAGAGAGGAGAGAGAGAGAGAGAAAGAAAGACAGAGAGACAGAGAGAGAGAGACAGACAGAGACAGACAGAGGGTGTGTGTGTAAACACTGGTCAAATCTGCTGACCAGACCCCGTACTGAAAAAAAGAAACGATTTTTCCAAGAACAGACACTCCCCCATGCAAAACCCTTTCAGAGACATTCCAGAAAGGAAGGGCAAAGAAAATCTCTAATCCCCAGAGGAAAAAAAAGGGAGGGCTGTGAAAGGGGGAAGGGGTTTTCCATGGAAAAACCCCGCAATTTTTAGGCGGGGAAGCAATCGTTTTTTCTTTAGGTTTTCCCTGGGAAAACAAATTCACCGATTTCCCTTCCACCCAAAAACCACGTTTTCTTCCCTCAAAACGTAGATGTCCCCCCCCTTTTCCCTCCCCCTTTTCCTCTTCTCCCCCCTCCCTTCAAAACGGGAGCATACCTTTTTTTCCCCCTGCCCTGGAAATGTGGGCTCTGTTTTCCCCTCCCCGATAAAAAACATTTGGGTGTTTTTACCTGCGGACAGTGCCCCCTTTTTTTTGTAATTGTTCCTATAGGGGTGTTTTTTGTCCCTTTTTAAAAAACCCAACCTATCCCAGTGTTTTCCAAAAGATTTCTTGGACACCCCTTCTTACTCCTTTGGGTTTTTTTCATTCATGTATTTTTTTAATTCAGTAAATACATCTTTTTATTCTTTCTGAAAAACGTTGTGAGGTGTTTTTTTCCCCAAACAAGTCGGGAAGAAATGGACTCACATTCGGTACAGGGGGTTTTGACCCCAAGGAATCACCCTCTGAGGAAGGAAATTAGGGCGCGTCAGAACGGTGCCCCGTGTCAGCTGTTCTTGGTTATGAACTGCCCGGGGGGGGGTTTAAATGATGGAAATTAGAGAAAAGAAACTCCCGTGGATGTTTTCCCTTCGGGGTCACAAATCAGTGGCCCCCGGGGCATGGGCCGAGAAAAAAGATCTTGTCTAATTGAGCCCTTTTCTTTGGGCATCTTTGCCGCCGACCCCCTCCTTTCAGATTGTTCGCAGCTTCCTGAACGGGGCACGCGATGTTTTGAAAACTCCATTCTTTTTACGCGTGATCGACAGATTTTTGGGGGGACCCCTTGTTTTTAAACCCCCTCCCTTTCCCTCACGTTTTTCCCTCCTCCCTTTCCCACGTGCCCCCCCAAATCCTGACACATGGTGAGGGAAGGGGAAGTTTAAGGGAGGGAAGGCAGAAAGGGGGGGAAAGGGAAGGGCCCCTTTGGTTTTAAAGGAAAAATTTTCCGTGTTCATTGAGATTCGGGCCCCGCCAGTCTACAGCGGTAAATTGAATGCGAAAACCCAACACGGGCCCTTGTGGCGACCAGAAAGGGGTCGGGGCCTGTTACTGGGGGGGACCCTTTTGCTTTAAAAATTTAAACCGTGACACGGGGGGAAAATTTTTGGTGAGGCAGAGAAGGTTGGGGGTTTTTTTGCAAAAAGAAACCCTTTTGTTTATCATAGGGGTGTAAAACATTATCTGGGAGTTTTATTTTGCTGGGAACATATATTTGTATGTTATCAAAAGGGGCCCCAGACGATATTTTTTTCCCTTGTTTTTTCCCGGCCCCTTGTCATTTAAAATATTGAGGATAACCCAAAACCTTCTTTAGGGTTTAAAAGTAAAGCGTTGCGAAAAAATCAGTGCAACTTTTCCCCCCTCTCTTCTCCCCCTCTCTCTCTCTCCCCCTCTCTCTCTCTCTCTCTTTTCTCTTCTCTCTTTTCCCCCTCTCTCTCCCCTTCTCTCCCCTCTCTTTTCTTTTTTTGTGACACATTTGTTCCGTCCCTAAAAGTAGTACCACACACAAATGCCCAAAAGGGAAGAAAAAAAAACCGGAGATTTTAAGAAAAGAAAAGGGAAAGGGGGATAGGGGGGGAAGAGAGGGGGGGAGGGGGAAAACACCCTAGGGGGAGGGGGGGGGGGAAAAAACACGGAGCCAAAAAAGGAGCGTGAGAAACCCTGGCCGGCCGTCCCTTTCCATTTTTGGCTTAAAAAGGGCCAAATCAGAAATTTGAAATTTTATTTTCCAGGCACAAGCCGTTTAAAAACCCATTTCCGTGTCGTTAGAAAGACTCTCCCCAGTGCCTGAGAGTAAAAGCCGTTCATGAAGCACTAAAAGGCGCCCTCATCAATTCAAAATTCCTGGGGAAAGAAAATTTTATTACATTTGCGGGAACCCAGCCCTGACGGCGCTATTGCTCGCTGGATAAAGAAAAATTATTTATCGGGGGCCCATCGGGTTTGGCCCCTTTTACAAAAAATTTTGAGGGTTCACATGCCCTCAAAAAGAAGACAAAGATCCAAATTCTGAAGCCCCTCCCCCCAAACACCTCTCTGCCCTGCCCGGGTTTTTCTCCCTGCCCCTCCCCCTGCCCCTCCCCCCTCCCTCTCTCTTCCTTTTCTTTCTCCTCTCTCCCCCTCTCTCTCCCCTTCTCTCTCTCCCCTTCTCTCTCTTCTCGAATTTTGGGGGTGTGTGTGGGGTTTGTGTGGGGGGTGTGTGGTGTGTTTGGGAAAGGTGTTATGCTGGTTCGGGGGGGGGGGGGGGGTCGGGTATGCATACGTGAGTATGTATGGTGTAGGCGTAAAAAGAAAAGAGAGAGAGAGAGGAGAGAGAGAGGGGGGAAAGAAGAGAAGAGAGAGACAGAAAAGACAAACAGAACAGGACAAAACAGAGAAAAGAGACAGAAAGAGGGGGTGCATTCATGTTTTTTCTTTTTTGTTTTTTGTTGTTGTTTGTTTTTGGGTTGGGTTGGGGTTTTTTGTTTCTTCTTTCCTTTTCTTCTTCTTCTTTTTTCTTCTTCTTCTTCTATTTCTTCTTCTTTCTTTTTCCTTCTTCTTCTTCTTTTTCCTTCTTTTTTTTTTTTTATTTCCTTCTTCTCCCTTTCCTTTTTTTTCTTTTTCCTTCTTCTTCTTTTTCCCTTCTTCTTCTTTTCCCTTTTCTTTTCTTCTTTTCCCTTCTTTTTTTTATTCTTTTCTTCTTTCCCTTCTTCTTTTTTTTTCTTTTTTCTTCTTTTTTCTTTTCTTTTCTTTTCTTTTTTTCCCTTCTTTTTTCTTTCGTTTTTTTTTCTTCTTCTTCTTCTTCCCCTTTTTTCCCTTTTTCCCTTTTTTCTTTTTCTTCTTCTTCTTCTTTTCTTTTTCCCCTTTCTTTTTTCCCTTCTTCTTCTTTTTCCCTTTTTTTTTTTCACCCCCCCCAACGAAACACTTTTCTTTTTCCTTTTTCCCTCACCCCTCAGGCAGTTTGCGGGGAAAATTTCCAATATTTTCAGGGCCCAATTCAATTTGGCCGCCTAAATTCAATTGCGGGGAAAGGGGCAAATAAATGGGGGAAACCCCCTTCGGAGTGAACTGCAGGGTTTTAAATGGGAACTTTGGTTTTGGTGGTATGTAGGTCACAGGGGGGAAAACGAATAGGTCTGAAAAGGAGGGGGAAGGGGAAAGGGGTACAGGGGGGGGGAAAATGAATAAGATGGGGACGGGGAAAATAGGGGGGAGAAGAGGAGGGGAGGGATGGGAAGGGGGGGAGGCGAAGGTATGTGTAACCCTCATACCACACCATCAAACGAGGGCGTGGTGAACGGGTTTGAGGGGTTTAAACTTGTCAGGTATCCGGGTTGAAAATATCGGTGAAAAAAAATTCTGTGGGGGTTATACACAGGGGTCGTTTAATAACTTGATAAAAAATTTAATGGGTTCACTTGTAGGTATCCGTAAAACAAAAACGGTGAAGAAAACTTTCTCTAGTGAAATGCAAAATTTGTTTTTAATAAAAATTGAAAAAACATTTAGATGATTAAATTTGCCAGGTACCGTCAACAAAACGGGAAGAGAACATTCGGGGTTTTAAATGCACAGGGTCTTTTAAAAAAAAAAACTTTGGAAGCCCATATGAGTTTAAAATTAGGATTGATCTCGGGATTAAAAGCCCTAGACAACTTTTTCACAGGACAGGGGGAAATTTCCCCCGGTGGGAAATTTTTGAGAAAAGGGAAAAAATGGGTTAGGAAAGCAAAAACCGGGTAAACTGGAAGAGAACAAGCTGAGGGGAGGGGGGAGGGGTCGGAGGGGGGGGGAAATGGGTCATAAAAAAAGGAATGGGCCCACGGGAAAAGAGGAAAGGGGTTTTCCACGGGAGGAGAGAAAAGAATCGGAGGAAAAAAATTTTTAAAAATTTTATTCGGGAGGGTATGATGTTTGAAGGAGTGTTTTCAGGGGGGTAAGATGCATGAAGGAGGGGGCAGGGGAAAGGGGGAAAGGGAGTGGGTTCAAGGGAAAGGGGGTATGAAGGAGGGGGGTCAGAGGGAAAGGGTAAAAAAGGGGCAGGGGGTAAGGGGAAAATGAAGGAGGGGGGTAAAAGGGAAAGGGGGTTTTTAAAGGGAAATTGGGTTCAGGGGGGAAAGGGGTTTGAAGGAGGGGGTTTCAGGGGGTGGGGGTTTATGAAGGAGGGGGGCCCGGGGGGAAAGGGGGTTAAAAAAGGAGTGGGCCAAAAGGGAAAAGGGGTATGAAGGAGGGGCCCAGGGGGAAAAGGGGAAAGAAGGAGTGGGTCAAGGGAAAGGGGGTTTTTAAGGGATTGGGAAGGGGTAAGGGGTTTAAAAGGAGTGGAAAGGGGGAAAGGGGGAAATTTAAAGGATTTGGTTCAGGGGAAAGAGGTATGAAGGATTTTGGCAGGGGGTTAAGAGGAAATAAAGGGGAGGGGTCAGAAGGAAAAGAGGTATAAAGGAGGGGGCAAGGGAAAAAAGGTTTGGGAAGGGAGGGGGTCGGGGGAAAGGGGAAATGAAGGAGGGGGGGTCAGGGGGTGGTAAGGGGAAATGAAGGAGGGGGGTTCAAGGGAAAAGAGGTAAAAGGGAGTGGTAAAGGGGGGTAAGATGAAAAGGGAAGGATTTTGGGTAAGGGGAGGGGAAAGGGGGTATAAAAGGTTTGGGGTTTCAGGGGGAAAGGGGTTTTATGAAGGAGTGGGTCAGGGGGGTAAGGGGAATTAAAGTGGGTCGGGGGGGTAAGGGGAAATGAAGGAGGGGTTTTCAGGGGGGGGGAAAGGGGTTTAAAAAGGAGTGGGTCGGGAGGGTTAATAGGGTTTAAGGAGGGGGTCAGAGGGAAAGGGGGTTTGTGGAGTGGGTCAGGGGGAAAGGGGGTTATGAGGGGGGGTTCAGAGGGGAAAGGGTTTAAGAAGGAGTGGGCCCGGGGGTAAGGGGTATGAAGGAGTGGGTTTCAGAGGGAAAGGGGGTTAAAAAGGGAGTGCCCCCAGAGCGTAAGGGGGTTTAAAGGGAGTGGGTCAGGGGAAAAAGGGGGAAAAGAAGGATTGGGTAGGGGGTAAGCGGAAAAAAAAGTGGGGTCGAGGAAAGGGGGTATAAAGGAAGGGGTTCGGGGGGGTTTTAAGGGGAATAAAGGAGGGGTTTCCAGGGGGTTTAAAGGGGTTTTGGAAGGAGGGGGGTCAGGGGGGTAAAAAGGGAAAATGAATTTGGTTCAGAGGGTAAGAGGAATGAAGAAGGGGTCAGGGGTAGAGGGGGGAAAGGAGGGGGGTCAGCGTAAGAGGGTAAAAAGGGGAAAGGGTCAAGTGAAAGGGGGTTTTGAAGGAGGGGGGCCCGGGGGGTAAGGGGGTAGGGAAGGGAAAATATCCCATTAAAAAACGTTTATCATGTACTTTTGAAGCCCCAAACAATACAAAAAACAACCAAAAAAGATAATGGACTTAGGATATAAGCTTTCAGTTTTAAAACAAAAAACAATGCTATTTTTTGGATGCGGGGAAACCGGACGAAAAGGGGGACAACTTGGGCCCCAGCTCCCCGGTTTTTTATCTTGTAAAAAAAAAAAATTTTTTAAAAGGAACGTTAAGGTTAAATTCGGGTCTTTTTTAGAAAAAAAGGTAAGCTCCGGGAGGATTTTTGTGAAAAATGTTTTAGGATTTTTTAAAAAGCATTTTGCTTTTGGGGATAAGTGTTGCAGTGGGGTTTTTTTTAAAAAATTTTTTGATAAATGGGGAGAATTCCAGATTCCTTCAGAAATTTATTTTGCCCCTTTTTCGAGCGACGTTGTAAAAATGGGCGGGCGGCTTTAAGAGAGAGAAAGAGAGAGGGAAGAGAGAAAAAGGGAAGAAGAGAAAAGAGGAGAGGAGAGAGAGAGAGACAGAGAGACAGAGGGGTTCCGGCGGGCAGAAAAAAGAAAAAAAGGGCCCTTAAAAGGGAAGGGGAAGGGAGAGGGGAAAATTTAACGAGAAAACCCACACAGCCAGGGAGAGAGAGGAGGAGAGAGGATAGAGAGAGAAGAAAAGAGGGGAAAAGGGGAGGGGGAGAGAGAAGAGAGAGAAAGAGAGGGGGAAGAGGGGAGAAGAGAGAATTTGTTTGATTTGATTTATTCAATTAGGCCCATACCCTACTAAAGGGGAAAAAACCTTGGAATCCCGAATAAAGAAAAAATTCCCTCCCCAAAAAAAAAAGGGAAAAAAAAAAGCAGATACACAAAAATTTAACCTATACAAACTGTTATAAATACATTGCTCGTATCCCCTTTTGTGTTTCTAAAATGAAACCGGCAAGATAAAAAAGGCACACTCTTTCCTGTTTTAAAATTAAAAAGCGGGGGGGGGGATCAAAAAACTAAAGGATAAAAAAATACTTTGACTTAAAAAAATTTTACTCGAAGATAAAAGGGAAGCGGGGAGCAAAATAAAAAATGTATTTCTTTTCCCTTTGGGCCTGGTAACAAAACCACATATCAGTCTATTTTTTATTCAAGCCCCGGTTCCCTGAACCATGGAAGCATGTCAAAAAAATCCCAAAAATCAAACCCCTTAGCCCAAAAAAACTTTTAAATTTAATTATCCCTGCCCATTTTAAATTTTGATGTTTGGCTCAATCAAAATACGTTTTTTTAAAAACATCTGTTTTGCTAATTGTCACTGTTGTTTGAAAATGGTCATGCCAATCTTCCCATCTGAATAAAATTAATTCTTTTTTTAAAACTTTTTAAAAAATCCCGATATTTTTTTCAACCCCCTGGTTGCCCCCAAAAAAAAGCAAAGCCATAAAAAAAATTTAAGCATGCCAACAGGGGTGGGCCCAGGGTCTTCTTACCGTTTAACCCAAAATTTTCTTTAACGTCCTTTAAGCTTTAAAAGGTATTTTGTTTCCCTTTAATTCGGTTTTTTTTTACCCAATATTTAAATCCCTTTTTTAAAAAACAAATTTAAAATTAAAATCCGGGTTTCCCCTTCCAAGTTCCCCATAAACTAAATCTTTTGGGTTTTTTTTCCAATTTCTACCCCCCAAAAAATCTTTTCATAGCATATAAATGAACTTTCCCCTCTATTAAAACACTTTTCCCAAAAGCCCCGATTTTGCCCAACTGTAGAATTTGGGTTTTCACCTGAGAGTCAAAAAAATTTCGAAAAAAAGGAAATGCGCCACTATTCAATTTGTAAAAAATAAGAAGATAAATGTGACGCTTCTTTTGCTCTATTTGCTAGGGTTTACTCCCAAAGGGGAAAAAATTTAAAAGGTTTGTAAAATAAAACCCAAGATAAATTTTATATTTAATACAACCAAAGTATTCCCTCCAAAAATCCCCTTTTTTCACTACGTGCTAAAAATCCACCTTTGAAACCCCAAAAATGTTGGGTTTTATTCAATTAACTTTTAATTCTAATTTAGTTTGCGCCCGGAAAACAAAAAGTTCAATTGTCCCTTTTCAGCCCAAATTCCAATTTTTAGACAATAAATTAAATTCATCAGCAAAAAGTAAAAAAACAGTTTCCAAAAATTTCAAAAATCCACACCAAAGGCCAAATTTTAAAATCTCCAAACCTTTTTTTTAGAAAAAGAAAATAAAAAAGGACCCACAAAAAATTCCCCCCTTTCTTGCCCCCCTCGTACACTTGCAAAAAAAATTTATTTAAATTTTGCCCCCCTCCCAAATTTTTGCTTTTTTACCTCCTTTATAAAATACCCTTTTACACAAAGAAAAAAATTTTAAACCTTTAATTCCTGTTTTTAAAAAAATAGGCCCCAGCATTTTTCCCCCTGAAATGAATGAAAAGGGTTTTTCCCAAAAAAAACCAAAAACCAAAAAAAAAACTTTTGTTTTTTTTTTTCAAATTGTTTCTGAAAAGCAGCTAATTTGAATAAAAAAAGTGTTTAATAGTAAAAACCTTTTTAAAATCCTGGGTTGAAGTTTTTCCCCGTTAAATTGTTCTGAGAAAATCCAATTTCCCTTTTAGTTATTTTTTTAACAGAATATAGAGTTTCTACATACATTGACAACAAATACCTCTTAAAAATTTTTTACTTTGTTTATCTCCCCTCTTAAACAGAGGGGAAAAATTTTAGTTCTTTCCCCAAATTTTTGGTTTTAAACCCGGTGTCAAAAAATAATTTTAAAAAATTTTTAAATAAAAAAACCAAAAACAGCGCACCGGAAAAATTAAAAAACTCCCCAATTTGGGCCTAGCCGGGGGTTTTTTTCCCTTCTTTAATTTTTTAAAAGCTGTTTTTAAAAATTTCCCCCCTGGATATTTGGCTGTTTAAAAAAATTTCTTCATTATTTTTTGCTTTTCGTCTCGGTGGATCAACCCTCTTTCCTTTTTCCCCCAAAAGGGTTTTTAAAAAAGTAAGAACCAAAATCCTTTTAAACGTAAAATTAAATTTTCCCGGTTTTAGTTTCTTTGGGGGAAATTTGTGAAAAATTTTCCAAAATTTAAAAGAGATTGTTAAACCCAAAACAGAAGAAAAAATTTTAAAAGGAGGGTCCTTAAGTTCTTTTTGTTTTCCCTTTTATTTAAAAAATTTTTTTTTCCCCTTTTCGCTATACAAAAATATTCAAACCTCTTTATCCTTTTATTCAGAAAAATCTGAATAAATCTTCAGTTTTACGTTTTTTTACCCTGCCCCTTTTGATCCCAAACCCAAATTTGTAAAAAATTTTTTAAATTTATAGCCCCCCTTTTCCCAAAAGTTTTTAGTTTGGGGCTTTGAAGTTATAAATTGCAAAGGGTTCCCCCCGGGCCCCGGATGGCGTGGGCAATCTGATAGAAAGAAAAAAAATAGGGTAAGGGGCCCCCCTTTAGTGGGAAAAAAACCGTTTAAACCAAAAAAAAAAGGGAGGTTTAAATGTTTAAAAATCAAACCCCACAGGCGCCTGTTTCAAAATTTAGTTGGGGGCACTTTAATGGGGAATGAACGTTGCTGGCTTTAAAGGGGACGGGGATTTTTAAAAAACCCCTGCGGGTTGTCCACTGCCATCGGTGTGGACAAAAAATTTTTAGCACACACCAAACACAGTCCCCCCAGGTGTTAAAAGTGGATTATTTTTTTTAACGAAAGAATTTTTGTGATGCCTTTTCGATCCCAAAATAGTGATGAACGTTATCCCCGGAAAATTTTTTACGGGCCCCAAAATCATGCGAAATGAGAGAAAGAAGTTTTAGAGAAGAAATGTGTGATCGTGAGGGATGGAATTTTTGGGGTGAGAAACATGTGTTACAAAGAAACAACATGGGTTTGGTTTTGGCAGTGGAAAAAAAGAAAAAAAAATGGTGGCGATGACTTTTAATTTTTTTAAAGGGGTTAACCCAAAGGTTTATCATGTAATAAGAAAATTTATAGTG
>CM031603.1:100467509-100477509 GCA_018398815.1 Conus ventricosus | reverse complement strand
TCTCTCTCTGTCAGTACCTGGGACTTTCTGTCCAGCTCCGGTCTCTTGATGAGCAGTGCCTTGGGCAGGATCTGGGTGAAGACTCTGCGGACCCAGGGCGACATGGTATGCGTGGTGGGCGAGTTGAGGTTGATGTGGATGGTGTACACCGTCACCACGATGCTGGCCGTCACCACCACCATGATGAACAGCAGGTACTTTCCTGGGAAAGGAACAGGAACATCATGATGACCATAATCATCACCACCATGATGAACAGCAGGTACTTTCCTGGGGAAAGGAACAGGAACATCATGATGACCATAATCATCACCACCATGACGAACAGCAGGTACTTCCCTGTGGAAAGGAACAGGAACATCATGATGACCATAATCATCACCACCATGACGAACAGCAGGTAATTCCCTGGGAAAAGGAACAGGAACATTATCACCACCATGACGAACAGCAGGTACTTCCCTGTGGAAAGGAACAGGAACATCATGATGACCATAATCATCACCACCATGACGAACAGCAGGTAATTCCCTGGGAAAAGGAACAGGAACATTATCACCACCATGATGAACAGCAGGTACTTCCCTGGGGAAAGGAACAGGAACATCATGATGACCATAATCATCACCACCATGACGAACAGCAGGTACTTCCCTGGGGAAAGGAACCGGAACATCATCACTACCATGATGGACAGCAGTACTTCCCTGGGGAAAGGAACAGGAACATCATGACCACCGTGATGGACAGCAGATACTTCCCTGGGAAAGGAACAGGAACACCATGACCACCATGATGGACAGCAGATACTTCCCTGGGGAAAGGAACAGGAACACCATGACCACCATGATGGACAGCAGGTACTTCCCTGGGAAAGGAACAGGAACACCATGACCACCATGATGGACAGCAGATACTTCCCTGGGGAAAGGAACAGGAACATCATGATGACCATAATCATCACCACTATGACGAACAACAGGTACTTCCCTGGGGAAAGGAACAGGAACACCATGAACACCATGATGGACAGCATGTACTTCTCTGGGGAAAGGAACATGAACACCATGACCACCATGATGGACAGCAGGTACTTTCCTGGGGAAAGGAACAGGAACATCATGATGACCATAATCATCACCACCATGACGAACAGCAGGTACTTCCCTGGGAAAGGAACAGGAACACCATGACCACCATGATGGACAGCAGGTACTTCCCTGGGGAAAGGAACAGGAACATCATGATGACCATAATCATCACCACCATGACGAACAGCAGGTAATTCCCTGGAAAAGGAACAGGAACATTATCACCACCATGATGAACAGCAGGTACTTCCCTGGGGAAAGGAACAGGAACATCATGATGACCATAATCATCACCACCATGACGAACAGCAGTACTTCCCTGGGGAAAGGAACCGGAACATCATCACTACCATGATGGACAGCAGGTACTTCCCTGGGGAAAGGAACAGGAACATCATGACCACCGTGATGGACAGCAGATACTTCCCTGGGGAAAGGAACAGGAACACCATGACCACCATGATGGACAGCAGATACTTCCCTGGGGAAAGGAACAGGAACACCATGACCACCATGATGGACAGCACGTACTTCCCTGGGGAAAGGAACAGGAACACCATGACCACCATGATGGACAGCAGATACTTCCCTGGGGAAAGGAACAGGAACATCATGATGACCATAATCATCACCACTATGACGAACAACAGGTACTTCCCTGGGAAAGGAACAGGAACACCATGAACACCATGATGGACAGCAGGTACTTCTCTGGGGAAAGGAACAGGAACACCATGACCACCATGATGGACAGCAGGTACTTTCCTGGGAAAGGAACAGGAACATCATGATGACCATAATCATCACCACCATGACGAACAGCAGGTACTTCCCTGGGAAAGGAACAGAGAACACCATGACCACCATGATGGACAGCAGGTACTTCCCTGGGGAAAGGAACAGGAACATCATGATGACCATAATCATCACCACTATGACGAACAACAGGTACGTTCCTGGGGAAAGGAACAGGAACACCATGACCACGATTATGGACAGCAGATACTTCCCTCGGGAAAGGAACAGGAACATCATGAACCACCATGATGGACAGCAGGTACTACCCTGGGAAATGAAGATACCTACCATCATCATGACCATAATCGTTACCATTATGATGAACAGCAGGTATTTCCCTGGGGAAATGGAGAGAAATATCATCGTGAACATAATCACCACCACCATTATGAGTAGCAGGTTTTTTCCCTTGGAAGGAAGAGGAAAACGATCACGACCATAATCACCACCACCATGATGAACAGCAGGTCTTTCCCTGGGAAGGAAGAGGAACATCATCATGACCATAATCACCACCACCATGATGAACAGTAGGCATTTCCCCAGGGAAGGAAGAGGAACGTCATCCTGACCATAGTCGCTATCACTATTGTAAACGGCAGATATTTCCCCAGGGAAAGGAAGGAAATGCCATTATGATCTAATCCCAACCACTGTATTGACTATGAGGCATTTCTCTGTGGCAAGGGAGTGAAACATCATCACGGCCATAATGACCAACACCATGATGTACAGCAGGTATTTCTCTTGGGAAATGAAAAACACCACCGTATACCGTATCGCTATCATCATGATAAACGCAGGCATTGCTCTCGCAGAAAAAAACCAACAAAACAAAACAAAAACTAATCACGATCTGTAATCCCCTTTACCATGATGAGCATCGGGCATTTCCCTTTGGGAAGGAAGTGAAACTTTATCATGGATATCATGAACACCACCATGATAAAGTGCAGGTATTCCTCGTGGAAGGGGGGGGGGGGGCTTCATGACCGTTGTAACCAAAATATATAATAAGCTACATACCAATACAGTGTGTACAATACAGCATGATATCCCTTTGAGGTTACCATTTCAATCCGACAAGCTACAGAGAAGAATGACCTTCTCTGAATCCTTGTGAACGAAACAGAAGAAAACGCATCTCAGAGATCACATTGAGAGTAAAATGTCCGACAACTTTTACCACCGAACAAGGACATTTCTGTTTTTTGTCTGCAGGGAATTAAACAATGCTGAACATAATTGGGAACGATTTCCTCTTGTCGCTAGCCTTTGAAGGCAGTGTCAGTCTTGTATGAACCAACGGTGACTTCAGTGTTAAACGGAAAGAAGTAAAATTAAAATAGAGATCGTTCAGACTGTGTCTTTGGTCTGCTTTTTTTTTATACATTCATATTCATGTAAATGTCCGGCTACGTGAGTCGCTGAATTCTGTTCGCTGCATGTCATCGGTAGCGGTAGTAAGAGCCGTCGACATGCCGCCTGCTGTGTTTGAACTATGATTAAGGAATGGAGGTCCATCTGTCCACAGCTCAATCCTGAACAGTGGACACCTTGTTCTTCAGTCTGTTTCCTGTTCCCAGTGTGGAAAGCGGTCACTCCAGTTCAGCTGCATTTCCCCGTCTGAAAATGGGTCCCTGCAGTTGTCCTGCATTTCCCCGTCTGAAAATTGGTCCCTGCTGTTCTCCTGCATTTCCCGTCTGAAAATGGGTCCCTGCAGTTCTCCTGCATTTCCCCGTCTGAAAATGGGTCCCTGCAGTTTCCTGCATTTCCCCGTCTGAAAATGGGTCCCTGCAGTTCTCCTGCATTTCCCCGTCTGAAAATGGTCCCTGCAGTTCTCCTGCATTTCCCCGTCTGAAATGGGTCCCTGCAGTTCTCCTGCATTTCCTCGTCTGAAAATGGGTCCCTGCAGTTCTCCTGCATTTCCCCGTCTGAAAATGGGTCCCTGCAGTTCTCCTGCATTTCCCCGTCTGAAAATGGGTCCCTGCAGTTATCCTGCATTTCCCCGTCTGAAAATGGGTCCCTGCAGTTATCCTGCATTTCCCCGTCTGAAAATTGGTCCCTGCAGTTCTCCTGCATTTCCCCGTCTGAAAATGGGTCCCTGCAGTTGTCCTGCATTTCCCCGTCTGAAAATTGGTCCCTGTAGTTCTCCTGCCAGATCCAGTGTGAATAGTGGTCTTTCTAGTTCTCTTGCCTGTTCCCAGTCCCAAGGCTTACAACAGCTGTATATGGTCCATTGAACACACGGAAATAAATCTGAGTAATTCTATTCCAAGTATGCCTACCATAATACTGTAACAATGTACAATTCAACCGGGGCTCCCTCTTTCTCTTTTCATTTGTTTGTTTGGTTGTGCAGCTCGGTGAATTTGTCATCCCTTGGCAATATCTAGGCATTGTCATCCTTCAATATCCAGGCAACTTTCACGTTCTAAGACAGGTGTAAAATCATCTGTTGACAAGTATAGGTTTTTATCTATCCGATATTCCGTTATTGCTGCGGAGTAAGCATGGGTGAAGACAAATGGAGCAGAAAGAAGGAAGCGTATGTCTATGGGAGAAACTGCACCAAGAAACAGTCCGGGCACTGGGAGTAGGGATGGTTCATGTTCATAGAAACACAGTCCGGACACTGGGAGTAGGGATGGTTCATGTTCATAGAAACACACAGTCCGGGCACTGGGAGTAGGGATGGTTCATGTTCATAGACACAGTCTGGGCACTGGGAGTAGGGATGGTTCATGTTCATAGAAACACAGCCCGGGCACTGGGAGTAGGGATGGTTCATTTCATAGAAACAGTCTGGGCACTGGAGTAGGGATGGTTCATGTTCATAGAAACAGTCCGGGCACTGGGAGTAGGGATGGTTCTGTTCATAGAAAACACAGTCCGGGCACTGGGAGTAGGGATGGTTCATGTTCATAGAAACACAGTCCGGGCACTGGGAGTAGGGATGGTTCATGTTCATAGAAACACAGTCCGGGCACTGGGAGTAGGGATGGTTCATGTTCATATGTGAGCTTCTGCAGTTGGACAAACTAAACAAGAGCAGGTAAAAATACTGAAACACACGTAGAGTCAAATTGACAAGTGAGACTGATTGTTCGTATTTTGGCTTTCAAACAACAGCAGAAACCAAAAAAGACCTTCTGCAACACAAACTACTACAACAGCAACATCAACATAATACAAAACGACCGTTTCCAATGAAAGAAATCGTATCTTTCTGATTCCACTTAACGGAAAGAAGAAGAAAATATCAGAGCACTACAAAATCCATCTACTCCTTTAATTTAAGATACATACTCCCATCCCCACCCACATAACACAAGTTCTGCAAACCAAACGAACATCAATGCACTACCCGATCGATCATCTTTGCGTTTGCTCTCCTTCTAATCCACCCACCAACATATTGATTGGAACAACACACAATACCCGAATCTGGGAACCTCGGAGGAAGGACCAGCTACACGGGGAGACAAGTTATGAAAACTTCCCTACATTATTAAAACTGGGAGGAGAGAGAGAAGAGGGGCGATGGGTGTGGCTGTGGGGGGGGGGGGGGGGGGGGGAGGAGGGAGGAGAAGGAAGGAAGGAGGGAAACTGTTTGCACTTGAGGGGAGAGGCAGGATATGGGTTGCCGGGGCGACCAGAAACACTTATTGGGGTCCGTTGGAGCGGCATATTGGCTCATTTTCCGGAAGACTGCCCACTGCTTCTCACGCCTGAAGAAGGGGGTGTAACGTAAACCACTCCATCCCCTCTGAATGGGCCTCCATGAATTTCACAGTTGGCTATCCGTGTTGCTGTGTACAATGAGGCCTCGGGACTGGCCGGATTATTATCTGTAGGGATAGGAGAGAGAGAGAGAGAGAGAAGAGAGAGAGAGAGAGAGTGTGTGTGTGTGTGTGTGTGTGTGTGTGTGTGTGTGTGTGTGTGTGTGTGTGTGTGTGTACGTGTGTGTGTGTGTGTGTGTGTGTGTGTGTGTGTGTGTGTGTGTGCAGTCGATGTGTGTGTGTGTGTGTGTGTGTGTGTGTGTGTGTGTGTGTGCGTGTGCGTGAGTGTGTTTTTCACTCGAACATTTATATGGTAGAGGTAGAGGTTAATTGGAGTCCGTTTGGCGGTTTTGATTTTGGTAATGTATCCGTATGTTTGAGGTTTTTTAACCAGAACAAATCGCTGCCATAGAAATCGGTTCATTTTGTCATGCCATATTTATAATTATAGTGTCAGAATCTACACACCATAAGTAACTACTTAATGAGAGTTCTCCGTCAATGGACAGAAGAAGTTTTTATGACTCCATCATAGCTGTCAGGTAGTAAGAACATGAGAGGTGAAAATGGTTCTTCACTTTGAACCAGTGTCCTCTCTCTCTCTCTCTCTCTCTCTCTCTCTCTCTCTCTCTCTCTCTCTCTCTCTTCCTCTCTCTCTCTCTCTCTCTCTTCTCCTCTTTCCCCTCTCTCTCTCTCTCTCCCCCCTCTCTCTCTCTCTCCGCTCTCTCTCTCCTCCCCCCTCTCTCTCTCTCTCCTCCCTCTCTCTCTCTCTCCCCTCTCTCTCTCTCCCCTCTCTCTCTCTCTCTCTCCTCTCTCTCTCTCCCTCTCTCTCTTCTCTCTCTCTCTCCCTCTCTCTCTCTCTCTCTCTCTCTCTCTCTCTCTCTCCCTCTCTCTCTCTCTCTCTCTCTCTCTCTCTCTCTCTCTCTCCTCTCTCTCTCTCTTCTCTTCATAAAATCTACTTTTGCAGGACATTTCATCCATTTACATAGGAAATAATCGATCTTGCTGTACCCTTACCTTCACACACTCTCTCCTCTGGATAACGAACACAGGTACTGACCAATTAAAGGAATGACCAGGGAGGTGGGCGGGTTCATGTCGGACAGCAGCAGGAAGAAGAAGTTGAGGGCCAGCAGGATGGAGATGGAGAGGGTGATCTTCTCGCCGCTGTCGGAGGGCAGGTAGAAGACGAGGACGGAGAGGCAAGAGATGGACACGCAGGGCATGATGAGGTTGAGGGTGTAGAACAGGGTGCGGCGTCTCAGGGTGATGTTGAACGTGATGTCCGGGTAGGGCTCAGGACAGCACGGGTAGAATTTGACCTGGATCGATAAAGATATACTCCTTTTTTTATCGAAGAAAATCAGTGAATATACTCAGTGTATGAACTGTTACTTTAAAAGCGAAACAAAACAAACCAGGTCTGGGCTTCTGTATTTTGACCTGTGTCCCCTGTGTTGTTTATCTGTCTGCTAGGAAAGCTACACATAAACTACTACTCCCATTTTCAGAAAGCTTTCTGTCTGTCAGGAAAGCTACACATAAACTACTACTCCCATTTTCAGAAAGCTTTCTGTCTGTCAGGAAAGCTACACATAAACTACTAATCCCATTTTCAGAAAGCTTTCTGTCTGTCAGGAAAGCTACACATAAACTACTAATCCCATTTTCAGGACGTTTTCTGTCTGTCAGGAAAGCTACACATAAACTACTAATCCCATTTTCAGGAAGCTGTCTATCTGTCAAGAAAGCTACACATAAACTACTAATCCCATTTTCAGAAAGCGTTCTGTCTGTCAGGAAGCTACCCATAAACTACTTCACCCATTTTCAGGAAGTTTTCTGTCTGTCAGGAAAGCTACACATATACTACAAATCCCATTTTCAGGAAGCTTTCTGTATGTCAGGATACCTACACATAAACTACTTCACCCATTTTCAGGAAGCTTTCTGTCTGTCAGGAAAGCTGTACATAAACTACTAATCCCATTTTCAGGAAGATTTCTGTCTGTCAGGAAAGCTGTACATAAACTACTAATCCCATTTTCAGGAAGCTTTCTGTCTGTCAGGAAAGCTGCACATAAACTACTAATCCCATTTTCAGGACGTTTTCTGTCTGTCAGGAAAGCTACACATAAACTACTAATCCCATTTTCAGGAAGCTTTCTGTCTGTCAGGATACCTGCACATAAACTACTTCACCCATTTTCAGGACGTTTTCTGTCTGTCAGGAAAGCTGCACATAAACTACTAATCCCATTTTCAGGAAGCTTTCTGTCTGTCAGGATACCTGCACATAAACTACTAATCCCATTTTCAGGACGTTTTCTGTCTGTCAGGAAAGCTACACATAAACTACTTCACCCATTTTCAGAAAGCTTTGCCGAAAGACAGTGGCCGGGGCGAGTCCAGGACACCTAGCGTAGAATTTGACCTTGACCGGAAAAGAATGACTCCTTTTCATTCCAAGGAAGATCAACCAGTAGACAATTTCTGTGTAAACTGCGCCCCCCCCCCCTCCTCCACCTCCCCTTCTCTCTCTCCACCCCCCCCCCCCCCCCCCCCCTCATTTTTTTGTGTGGTAAATCCTTGCCTGGGTGTTTACAGGTCATGTTCACCTTCGGCGTGTGTTTGTTTGTAAGCAGGGGTCCGCATGAACTACCTAAGCCGTTTGGGTGAAGGTTTCACAATGGTGTGGTGCCTGCAAGCGGAAGCATAAAAGCCAAACTGGAATGACGGGGCCGCCAATCGAAGGAACAGGAACAAAGGATCAAAACAGACACCAGACGTTTCGGCCTGTTGGGCCTTCTTCAGGCGGGACAAACAACATTCAAAACCGTGGAAACAAACGACGAACAAAGATGGAACAAATGGGAAAGAAAGGAACGACATTCAAAAGGGGGAAACAAAGGACGAACAAAGACGAAAACTGATGGAAAGAAAGGAACGACATTCAAAAGGAGGGAAACGAAGGACGAACAAAGATGAAAACTGATGGAAAGAAAGCAATGACATTCAAAAAAAGGGAAACAAGGAACGAACAAAGATGGAAAATAGTGGAAAGAAAGGAACGACATTCAAAAGAAGGGAAACAAAGGACGAACAAAGATGGAGCACAGTGAGAAGAAAGCAACGACATTCAAAAGGAGGGAAACAAAGGACGAACAAAGATGGAACACAGTGGAAAGAAAGGAACGATATTCAAAAGAAGGGAAACAAAGGACGAACAAAGATGGAAAATAGTGGAAAGAATGGAACGACATTCAAAAGAAGGGAAACAAAGGAGGAACAAAGATGAAAACTGATGGAAAGAAAGCAACGACATTCAAAAGGAGGGAAACAAAGGACGAACAAAGATGGAACACAGTGGAAAGAAAGCAACGACATTCAAAAGGAGGAAACAAAGGACGAACAAAGATGGAACACAGTGGAAAGAAAGGAACGACATTCAAAAGGAGGGAAACAAAGGACGAACAAAGATGGAACACTGTGAAAAGAAAGGAACGACATTCAAAAGGAGGGAAACAAAGGACGAACAAAGATGGAACACAGTGGAAAGAAAGGAACGACATTCAAAAGGAGGGAAACAAAGGACGAACAAAGATGGAACACTGTGAAAAGAAAGGAACGACATTCAAAAGGAGGGAAACAAAGGACGAACAGAGATGGAACACTGTGAAAAGAAAGGAACGACATTCAAAAGGAGGGAAACAAAGGACGAACAACAGCTTGCGCCAAGATGGCAGAACATCTGGGGCTAGCGACTCAAGGCAGACAGGAACAACAGCTTGCGCCAAGATAGCAGAACATCTGGGGCTAGCGACTCAAGACAGACATGAAACAGACGGGGTCCTCTCGGACAGGGCTCTGTGGTGGACCATGGCTGGCGGTCTGGACTTCAACACTGAAATAAGTTCAACGAACCCTGAATCACCAAGCATCCTCACTCCTTCCCTTCCCCTCCCGGCCCTCTCCCTCCTGGCCCCAGACGGACCTTCCTTCGGGCGGTGACGTTGATGACGTCCCACTCGACGTTCTGGTAGTAGTCCTTGAGGTCGATGCCGCGCTGGATGACGATCTCCTCGCCCTTCACCGTGCCGTTGCACACGTGCTGCAGGTCCACCTCGTTGCCGTTGTAGCTCCAGGTGCCGAACTTCATGAAGCACTCCTGCATGTCAAAGGGAAGAACTCCATGTCGATGGGGCAGTAACTCTTGTAGATGGCCGGGGGCTCCCACAGGATGCGGCCGTCCTGGAACACGGTGGCTTTCTTGTCCAGGGTGATGACGAAGTCACCGTCGGCACTGGAGGGAGAAAGTAGTTCAGTGGT
>CM031603.1:100442509-100457509 GCA_018398815.1 Conus ventricosus | reverse complement strand
AGAGAGAGACACACACACACACACACGCACACATACACATGCATAATCTCCCCCTCCCCTCCCTCCCTCCCTCCCGAGAGAGAGAGAGAGAGAGAGAGAGAGAGAGAGAGAGAGAGAGAGAGAGAGAGAGAGAGAGAGAGAGAGAGAGAGAGACAGACAGACAGACAGACAGAGAGAGAGAGAGAGAGAGAGAGGAGAGAGAGAGAGAGAGAGAGAGAGAGAGAGAGAGAGAGAGAGAGAGTAGGGGAAGAAGGTTGACGAAGACAGGGTAGGAGAGAAGTGGATGTGGAGTGGGGAGTGCCTGGGGAAGCAGAGAGAAGAGAGAGTCCTTGACACAGCATAAACATCTGTCAACACTTCCACACTGTTTGGCCGGATAAAAAACACGATTTTATCGTTGTGTTGTTTTTTTTACGTGTCTGCCGAGGGTCCAACTTGACACCACAGGCAAATGGGCCCCCACTTCACGTGGATACCTCTCAGCAAATCACCCCCGTGAACAGAAACAAGCGGAGGCAAGCAGGAGAGGTTTGCTTTTCTCTTAGGTCTGTGATGGACAAGGTCCGTGTCAGGATGCCATAGAGGAGGCAGGAGAGTGTTTTGTTTCTCTTAGTTCTCTGAGGGAAAAGGTGTGTGTCACAATGCCATAGAGGAGGCAGGACAGTGTTTTGTTTCTCTTAGTTCTCTGAGGGAAAAGGTGTGTGCCACAATGCCATAGAGGAGGCAGGAGAGTGTTGTGTTTCTCTTAGTTCTCTGAGGGAAAAGGTGTGTGTCACAATGCCATAGAGGAGGCAGGAGAGTGTTTTGTTTCTCTTAGTTCTGTGAGGGAAAAGGTGTGTGTCACAATGCCATAGAGGAGGCAGGAGAGTGTTTGTGTTTGTCTTAGTTCTCTGAGGGAAAAGGTGTTGTGTCACAATGCCATAGAGGAGGCAGGACAGTGTTGTGTTTCTCTTAGTTCTCTGAGGGAAAAGGTGTGTGTCACAATGCCATAGAGGAGGCAGAAGAGTGTTTTGTTTCTCTTAGTTCTCTGAGAGAAAGGTGTGTGTCACAATGCCATAGAGGAGGCAGGAGAGTGTTGTGTTTGTCTTAGTTCTCTGAGGGAAAAGGTGTGTGTCACAATGCCATAAGGAGGCAGGACAGTGTTGTGTTTCTCTTAGTGCTCTGAGGGAAAAGGTCTGTGTCACAATGCCATAGAGGAGGCAGGAGAGTGTTGTGTTTCTCTTAGTTCTCTGGGGGAAAAGGTCTGTGTCACAATGCCATAGAGGAGGCATGAGAGTGTTTTGTTTTCTCTTAGTTCTCTGAGGAAAAAGGTGTGTGTCACAATGCCATAGAGGAGGCAGGATAGTGTTGTGTTTCTTTTAGTTCTCTGAGGAAAAGGTGTGTGTCACAATGCCATAGATTAGGCAGGAGAGTGTTGTGTTTGTCTTAGTTCTCTGAGGGTAAAGTTCTGTGTCAAAAATGCCATAGAGGAGGCAGGCGAGTGTTGTGTTTGTCTTAGTTCTCTTAGGGAAAAGGTTCTGTGTCACAATGCCATAGAGGAGGCAGGAGAGTGTTGTGTTTGTCTTAGTTCTCTGAGGGAAAAGGTCTGTGTCACAATGCCATAGAGGAGGCAGGAGAGTGTTGTGTTTGTCTTAGTTCTCTGAGGGAAAAGGTCCGTGTCAGGATGCCATAGAGGAGGCAGGAGAGTGTTGTGTTTGTCTTAGTTCTCTGAGGGAAAAGGTGTGTGTCACAATGCCATAGAGGAGGCAGGAGAGTGTTTGTGTTTGTCTTAGTTCTCTGAGGGAAAAAGGTGTGTGTCACAGTGCCATAGAGGAGGCAGGAGAGTGTTGTGGTTCTCTTAGTTCTCTGAGGGAAAAGGTCTGTGTCACAATGCCATGGTGGCAAGAGAGGCGAACGTGGCGTGATTATCCACAGCAAGAAGAACAGGGAGAGGGGACAAACCAAACAGTTTGCTGTGGGCATGTCATCGATCTTTATGACAAAATGGCATCAATCACCTGCCCTTTCCCCCCCCGCCCTCTTCCTTCTCCTCCTCTCTTTTATTCACTGTTTGCCCTCCTCCTTCTCCTCGCTTTCTCCTCCTCTCCCCTTCTTCTTCCTTTGTCTTGTTGTTGTTGTTGTTGTTGTTGTTGTTGTTCGTTGTTGTTGTTGTTGTTGTTGTTGTTGTTCTTCTTCTTCTTCTTCTGCTTCTACTTCTCTGTCTGTCCGCCTGTCTGTCCATCCGTCTCTCTCTCTCTCGCTCCCTCCCCCTTACTCACACACATTATCGGCAGCAAAGACAAGCAATATCCGCCCGGTCCCAGACGCCCTCTCCTATCCATTACTGCGTATTATGATCTACTGCCGCCTGTTAGTCTAACGTTACCCAACACACAACTTCAGGCTGAGCGAAATTTGTCTCCAGCCCTGCTTCAAAAGTATTTTTGCCCAGCACCACTAACACAGAAAAGGAAACACGCGCCAAAGACAAATCTGTTAACCTGAATGTCCATACCCAAACCTCAAGTAGCCTTCTACCGTCTTCTGGTTTGAGGCCATACCCAAACCTCAAGTAGCCTTCTACAGTCTTCTGGTTTGAGCGGGGTGGCGGGGGGGGGGGGGGGGGGGAGAGAGAGGGGGGGGGGGTTCGTGTGGTACTCTAAAAAAAAGATGCCGCGTAAGAATACGAGTGCAGCAGGAATGAGGGGGTGGAGAAGAACGGGATGTGGTGGACGATGATGAAGTAGGGGGGGTGGAGAAGAACGGGATGTGGTGGACGATGATGAAGTAGGGGGGGGGGGGTGGAGAAGAACGGGATGTGGTGGACGATGATGAAGTAGGGGGGTGGAGAAGAACGGGATGTGGTGGACGATGATGAAGTAGGGGGGGTGGAGAAGAACGGGATGTGGTGGACGATGATGAAGTAGGGGGGGTGGAGAAGAACGGGATGTGGTGGACGATGATGAAGTAGGGGGGGTGGAGAAGAACGGGATGTGGTGGACGATGATGAAGTAGGGGGGGTGGAGAAGAACGGGATGTGGTGGACGATGATGAAGTAGGGGGGGTGGAGAAGAACGGGATGTGGTGGACGATGATGAAGTAGGGGGGGTGGAGAAGAACGGGATGTGGTGGACGATGATGAAGTAGGGGGGGTGGAGAAGAACGGGATGTGGTGGACGATGATGAAGTAGGGGGGGTGGAGAAGAACGGGATGTGGTGGACGATGATGAAGTAGGGGGGGGTGGAGAAGAACGGGATGTGGTGGACGATGATGAAGTAGGGGGGGTGGAGAAGAACGGGATGTGGTGGACGATGATGAAGTAGGGGGGTGGAGAAGAACGGGATGTGGTGGACGATGATGAAGTAGGGTGTTTAGATACGGACAGTGATGCATTGCTTTCTCTTTCGTTGTCATCACAGACATTGCTGTAAACATAATCTTCTTCGTCTTCTGTCTGTTTCCAACTCCTCCTCCTCCTCCTCTTCTTCTTCTTCTTCTTCTTCTTCTTCTTCTTCTTCTTCTTCTTCTTCTTCTTCTCGTCGTCGTCGTCGTCGTCGTCGTCGTCGTCGTCGTCGTCGTCGTCTTTTTCTTTTTCTTTTTGTTCTTTTCATCAACATTTTCCGTTTGAAAAATTTTCCTATCTCTTTTCCCACTTTTCCTCTTCTACATCACCCTTTCCACCTCCCCTCTCACCCTTTGTTCCCTTCACTGTTGTCAATGTGTGTTTAGTTCTCTATTGTCACCACATCCATTGGCGCAGCTTCAAGACATCAAGACATTTAGCAACTAGTGAAACATTCTTTCGTCACTGTTGTCAATGTCTGATTAGTTCTCTATTGTCACCACATCCATTGGTGCAGCTTCAAGACATCAAGACATTTAGCAACTAGTGAAGCATTCTTCACTGTTGTCAATGTCTGATTAGTTCTCTATTGTCACCACATCCATTGGTGCAGCTTCAAGCCATCAAGACATTTAGAAACTAGTGAAACATTCTTTCTCTTTAACATTGCTTTAAATGATCCTCGTCGCCAATGGTTTTCATTATTGACGTGCTCCACTGGAGCTTTTTCACTTAAGTTGCTTTGGTGTTTGTCTTGATACTTTTTTTCTTTCTTAAGTGTTAGTCTCCAGTTCTAATTAATTGAGAACATCTCTTTGTTCAGAACTTGATCACGAAAGCTCGTTGGGGAACCTGCTCTGCTGCGAAAGGTTTGAAAAGGCCTTCAAGAAAGAATGAGAAAAGGACAGAAGAAAATACATAAGAACGAAGAACCAGAAAGGACAGAAAGGAAAATGAAAGAAAGCAGAAACCAAAAATGAAAGAAAAACGGAAAAAGAAAATCAAATAGAAAGAAAGCAAGGAAGAGAGAAGAAAGTAAGAAAAATAGACATGAAAAAGAAAGAAAAGGGAAAAATAGTCAATGAAAGAAACTAATTGTAAATAGAAAGGAAGGAAGGAAGGAAAGACAAACATAATGAAGGAAAACTAAAGAAAAGAAAGAGAAAAAGAAAGAAAGAATGGTCGAATGAGAAAAAAAGGGCAGAATGAAAGGAAGAAAAGGAAAAAGAACGAACTTAAGGGACAAAAATATAAAGGAAGGACAGTAGGAGGAATAAAAAGAGAAACAACAAAGGAGAAAAAAGACAATCAAGAACAAAACAAGACAGTAAAAGACATAGAAGAAAATGAAAGGGAAAACGGGGATATAAAAAGTTGATTACAAAAGAAGGAAGAACAGAAAGAAAGAAAGAAAGAAAGTAAGAAAGAAAGAAAAGAAAGAAAGAAAAAGATAGAAAGAAAGAAATAAGGAAAGAAAGAAGGAAAGAAAAAAATAAAGAAGGAAAGAAAAAAGAAAGAAAGAAAACAAACAAACAATGAGAAAATGTCAAATCTCCATGGGGCAAAAATCTGGCCCAGAAAGAGG
Source organism: Conus ventricosus (assembly GCA_018398815.1). Classification (NCBI taxonomy): domain Eukaryota; kingdom Metazoa; phylum Mollusca; class Gastropoda; order Neogastropoda; family Conidae; genus Conus; species Conus ventricosus. Next base: position 100,452,601 of record CM031603.1, on the reverse strand, counting down.
TTTTTAAAATGATTGACTTCCCCCAGGTTCATACATATGCAGTGGCGTGGGTCATGCCGTGAATCCGCCGCCATCTGTTAAAGCTGCTGCGCGAGGACTGGGAGACAATGGACATAGACAGCGCAATGAGCAGTGTGTAGGCTTCACATCATCTTCCTCACGTTCTCCTGTCCGCCCCTTCCCCACTCCCTGCAACCCCTTTCCCCCTCCAACCCCCTCCCCTTACCCTCATTCGTCTCCTTGTTTCTGTGTTCTTCTTTTCTTTGGCTCGGTCTTTTCCTCCTTTCTTTCGCTTCGTCTTCTTCTTCATCTTTTTTTTTTTTTTTTTGCTCGTTCTTTCTTTTCTGTCAGTCTTTTTGCTTGTACTTTCTTCCTTTGACTCATTACAGTTGAACCACTTGCTCGTGATTCCTAAATTATTCTAATGTGCTGTATATTTCATTTTTTGACACAATTGTCTTCATTTTGTTTATACATCATGTTTTGGTAGAACCGTCGAAAGGCCTTCAATGAATCTAACTAATTACCCCCATTGAATATTCATTCTTTCTTTCTTTTCTTAATTTTTCGCTCTTTCTGTCGTTCTTTACCTTTCTCTTTTCTTTCTTTTCTTTTGCTCTTTTTCTCACTCTTGTCTTCCTACTTTCCATATCTTGTTTCTGTGTAACATTCCTCCTTCCTTTCTATTGACATTGCCTCCTTCCTTTCTATTGACATTGCCTCCTTCCTTTCTATCGACATTGCCTCCTTCCTTTCTATTGACATTGCCTCCTTCCTTTCTATTGACATTGCCTCCTTCCTTTCTATTGACATTGCCTCCTTCCTTTCTATCTACATTGCCTCCTTCCTTTCTATCTACATTGCCTCCTTCCTTTCTATCTACATTGCCTCCTTCCTTTCTATCTACATTGCCTCCTTCCTTTCTATCTACATTGCCTCCTTCCTTTCTATTGACATTGCCTCCTTCCTTTCTATTGACATTGCCTCCTTCCTTTCTATTGACATTGCCTCCTTCCTTTCTATTGACATTGCCTCCTTAGTTTCTTCATGGTTTTCTCTCATCTTTCCATCTTTTTACTTTCTGTTGTTTTTTTTCACACCACAATTTTTCTCCCAACCTTTCTCTTGCAGAACTTGTTTCTTTTCTCTTTCATCCTGTCTTTTGCATCTCTCTGTTTCTTCCTTTCCATCCTTCGGGCCTCCACCTTTCGTACTACATTCTTCAAGTCTGATTTTAGATTTTTTTGCTCTTTTTTTCTTTCCTTCCGTGTCTGTCCCTTTCCCCTTCTGTTTCTTTCTGTCTGGTCCTCAGTCAGTCTCTTTCCTATCGCGCTGTATACTCTCCTTCATGTCTTTCTTTCTGTCTGGTCCTCAGTCAGTCTCTTTCCTATCGCGCTGTATACTCTCCTTCATGTCTTACTTTCTGTCTGGTCCTCAGTCAGTCTCTTTCCTATCGCGCTGTATACTCTCCTTCATGTCTTTCTTTCTGTCTGGTCCTCAGTCAGTCTCTTTCCTATCGCGCTGTATACTCTCCTTCATGTCTTTCTTTCTGTCTGGTCCTCAGTCAGTCTCTTTCCTATCGCGCTGTATACTCTCCTTCATGTCTTTCTTTCTGTCTGGTCCTCAGTCAGTCTCTTTCCTATCGCGCTGTATACTCTCCTTCATGTCTTTCTTTCTGTCTGGTCCTCAGTCAGTCTCTTTCCTATCGCGCTGTATACACTCCTTCATGTCTTTCTTTCTGTCTGGTCCTCAGTCAGTCTCTTTCCTATCGCGCTGTATACTCTCCTTCATGTCTTTCTTTCTGTCTGGTCCTCAGTCAGTCTCTTTCCTATCGCGCTGTATACACTCCTTCATGTCTTTCTTTCTGTCTGGTCCTCAGTCAGTCTCTTTCCTATCGCGCTGTATACTCTCCTTCATGTCTTTCTTTCTGTCTGGTCCTCAGTCAGTCTCTTTCCTATCGCGCTGTATACTCTCCTTCATGTCTTTCTTTCTGTCTGGTCCTCAGTCAGTCTCTTTCCTATCGCGCTGTATACTCTCCTTCATGTCTTTCTTTCTGTCTGGTCCTCAGTCAGTCTCTTTCCTATCGCGCTGTATACTCTCCTTCATGTCTTTCTTTCTGTCTGGTCCTCAGTCAGTCTCTTTCCTATCGCGCTGTATACTCTCCTTCATGTCTTTGTCCCTTCTTCCTTTGTCCGCTCACTGGTTACATGGTTTGTTCGCACCCGTCTTCACTATTTCTTTATGACTCATTCATTGAATACGTAGGAACACACATGTCACGCACGGACTGACACAGGTCGCCTCAGTGACAATTGTGGAGTGTGGCTCGTCCAGTGCCAGGTGGCAGTGACCGTGAAGTGCGTGAATCCTGCCGGGAATTTGCTTACCTGTTAACTCTTGGAGGGGGGAGGGAGGAGAGTGTCAAGCTTGTCGGAATAGTGAGGTTTACGTGTGTAAACTAACGCTCGTGAAACTGGAGTTCTTCGATGTGTATGGGGAATTCCGTGAATGTGAGTGCTGTCTTGTGAGTTTCCCGAGGTGAACTCGGAGTGTCGTGGTGTGTCTGCAAGTCAGTACGAACTGAGGCGTTATCCGCGAAGGTTGGGTTGGCCTCGTGCTCATGTTTGTTCTGCCGTTGGGGCAGGGGTCTTGGTATGCCCTCGACCGACTTTTGAAGGTTTGGCTACCAGAGTGAAGACGGTCGATGTTTCGGTGTTCAGCGACGGGTTCTGCACGTACCAGGGCGTTGGCTGTCTGGCAGTGTCCCGGCGACTGAGGGTGTCGTCCAGTGTGTCGTCAGGTTGAAGACTGTCGATGTTTCGGTGTTCAGCGACGGGTTCTGCACGTACAGGGCGTTGGCTGTCTGGCAGTGTCCCGGCGACTGAGGGTGTCGTCCAGTGTGTCGTCCAGTGTGTCGTCAGGTTGAAGACTGTCGATGTTTCGGTGTTCAGCGGCGGGTTCTGCACGTACCAGGGCGTTGGCTGTCTGGCAGTGTCCCGGCGACTGAGGGTGTCGTCCATTGTGTGTCGTTCCTGTTGTTGTCCAAGGTGAGCGTATAAAGTAGCGGAAATTTTGGAGAGCCGTGTAGTTGGTTGTTTGCAGGTATTATGGGTTCATCAACTTTTGTATTTCAATTCCCGGAACTGGAGGATTTCCTTTTAACTTGATTTTTATTCGCAAAGATTCTTTCTTTGTGAGTTTGACTAAGAGGAGGAAATTTAAATGCGTTGAAGTTTGAAGAGAAAAGAGATATAACTTGAACTTAAGGTCGAGGAAAAACCGTACATATGGGAATGAGATAATGTGCGTTTCGGTTCTACACTGATACAGATAGGTGGATGTGTTACAGCGGTATTGATGTGCTAAGACATGTTGTACATGTTGTTCATGATAGATTAGACAGATTAGAGGGTACACAGAAAGAAAGTCTGAGAGAAGTTGAAAGCAAAATAGAGGAGGTGGTAGAGAGAAAGGTCAAAGATTACATGGAAGAAAGTGAGGAAGGGGAAAAGGGAAGCTCAACATAATAATAGCAATTTACCAGAGAGCCACAGAGTCCCCAGAGGAAAGGAAATGAAGACCGGAAAGATAAGGTTTTGGGGAAAAATATTGTTCGGGAAAATAAGTCAATAACCCACGGGGTTAGGAGAACCAGGAGGCAGAAAGCTAAACCAAGCCCCCTGAAATGGAAGTCAGAATGAGAAGCCAAAAAGAAAAAAATAAAAAAATTCCCAAGGATTAAAACAAGCATGTCAAGGAAGGAAAAGCAAGATTTCATAAAAAAGCACCACAAAAAAAAAAAGGAAACGATAAAATCGTTTTGAAACTAATGAACCAAAAAGACAAATGGGGAGACAAATTAAAGATTGATTACAAGGTGGCGATTGTAAATTACACCCAAACGAACCAAGCTGGTGCTGCGGTTCAGATCATGTCCGGGGGCCCAGCCCCCTGGGTGAACATTGACTGTCAACAAACCACAACATGTAAATACTTGCAAAGAAAAAATCTTTTTTCCCTCGAAGTTAATGACAATCTTACAAACGTTACTCCGGGATGTGTTCGGAAAAAAAAAATGTAAATTAAACGTAATGCCCCGAGAGTTTTGTAAGTAATGTAATGTCTTTAAAAAAAAAAAGGGATGATTTTTTAAAATTCGATAAATGAGGAGAAGAAATATTTTTGGCTTAAAAGGGAAATAAGAGCAAAAAATTTTTTATATGCAGAAAAAGTGTTAAATTTTTAAAATTTGCTGGTTTTGATTGTTTTGAAAAAGGGAACCTAAAAGGGTATAGCCTTATTTTGCAAAGGGCCCAAAATCCCACAACTTTGCGATGAGTTTGAAAATAAAAAATTTCGGAATTTAGGGGTGTATTCAGAGGGGGGAATGTGAGACTTTTTAGGGGTATTACAGAAGCCAAACTCAAATGATGAAAACAATTAGGGTTATTTAACTTGCTAAAAGCAAAAAAAATGAGTGATATGAAAAATATGTTTTTTTTGGGTGATTTTAATTTTCCTGATGAAAAAGGGGGATGGAATTTGGGAATGGTGAAAAAAGAAATGGTTATTGAAAACTTTAGAGATGCTTTTTAATACAGAAAGTGATACCAAACTGGTTCGGAAAAGGGACGAAGCCAACAATTGATGATTTTTTTTGTTAATAAAGAATTTTTGATCTTAAAATTTAAATATAGGCCCCTTTGGGAAAAGTGATCATTGTTTTAATTTGGAACTTTTTTTTCCCCCAAAGAAAAGACTAAAGAAACCCTAAGTTTTAAATTTGTTTCGAAAGGGACTTAAAAAAAGGGAAAATGCTTTCGAGAGTTCAATTTGCTTACAAATGATCGGGATTCGAGGAAAGGGGGAATGTCTTAAAATGGGGTTTTTTAAGAAGTAGGGAAACGAATTATTCCAAAGATTTTTGAGAAAATAAAAAGTTAAACCATTTGGATGTTTTAAAAGTACTTAAAAGATAAGAAAAAAATAATCTTTTTCAAAGGTTTTTTTTGCAAAAAAGGGGAAAGAATAAGAAAATATGCAAGAATGCAAAATAAGAGCAAAAATGAAATCAAATAAAACAAGAAAAGCTTATGAACGAAAATAGCGAACAATGTAAAAAAAATCCAAATTTTTTTGGAATACGGCAAGAATACAAAAGTAAACCAGGGGTAATACTTAAATGGGAAAGGGGGTTGGCCGAGTCAGATTGGAGAAAAGCTAAAAGGTTTTTTAAAATTGGTTCTTCGCAAGTGTCTTTGTAAGAAGATAAAAATAACAAACCTTTTATTGAATTGTAAATCTAAGGAAATTTTTTCTTTTTTACAGATATAAAAATTACTTCAGCCCCCGTAGAGAAGAAGTTTTTTGGGAATTTAAATCTCTAAAGCGCGGGGCCCTGATTTATACCCCTAAAGTTTAAAAGAATTAAGTGGGAAAGTTAGTTCCGTCAAAAGATTTATAATAAATTTAAGACGGAAAAATTCCCCCTCGACGGAAATGGGCAGAAGTACTGTTTTTTTAAAAAAAGGGGTCAAAATCTGACCCAGGCAATAGCGGTAAGTTTAAATTTTTGGGCATTGCATAAGTGCTAGAACCATTATAAGAAGTCATAGTATCTCATTATGATAATAATTTTTTGCGTATGCCAGCAGGCTTTCGTAAAAAAGGTTTGCTTTCAAAATCTTGAATTTTGGGAAGATTTAGTTAACATGCTAAAAAATAAAGTATTGTTGATATAATTTCCCTTATTCCGTAAAGCTTTGATCGGTTCCGCAGAGAGTTATTGAAAAAAAGGGAAGCATACGGTATGTATTTTAATTTGCTAAAGGGTTAGGATTTTTTGTAAATTTTAAAAAAACAAAGAGTAAGAGTGGGTAATGTAGTCGACAGGAAAGATGTTATGAGGGTTTTCCCCCAAGGGAGTATTTTAGGCCTTTACTTTTTATATTTTTATAAATGATTCCCAGATGGGGAAATATTTTGAAAAATTTTTGCTGAGAAAAAAAATTATGACAATCAAAACATAATGTCTGCAAGAAATTTAAATTGCCCCCAAAAGGTAGCAAGTGGAATCTATTTTTTATGTTAAAAAAAGAAAAGTTTTGCTTTGGCAAAAACAATCCAGAACTGAATACAGCAGAAAAAGATGGGGAAATAGGTTCAGAAATGAAAGGAAAAAAAGGATTGGGTGAATTTTGTAAAGATTTTTTTTTTGTTCTCACTTTAAGTGTTAAAAAAAGCAAACCAAAATGTTTGGATTAATCAAAAGAACTTTTATTTACCTAAAAAAGAAACTTTTTAAAGTTTTAAAAGCATGGTTAAAAGCATCTTGAATATGGGAAAAATAATCTGGTACCACACTTGAAAAAACAGTCAAAGCAACGAAGGAGTAAGAGAAAAGTACAAATTTTTGCAAGAATGTACAAAGGTCTTTATAGATAGATAATTACTTAAAATTTGTCTCTTTAAAAGGTGACGATTGAGGGGATTATTTAAGTTACAAAATATTTCCAAGCAAACGGACATACAGTGGGAATATTTTTTTAGGCTTTTTAAAAAAAAGATAGAACAAGAAATTGGAAGGGAAAATATTTTTTAAGCAGTTTCTACTTATATGGGGGGATTTAAATTCAGTAACAGGTTATTTTAACTGGAAAAGTTTGCCAAACTGCACTTTTAAATTTTCTAAAAATACTAAAGTTTTTAAGAATTTGTGGATGAAGACTTTAAAATTTAAAATACATTTAGAAGCTTTGAGATAAGAAGGAAAATTTTTATTGCATGCATTTTTTAACCCCGTCATAAAAGTATAATAACACGAGGGGGCTTTTAAAAGGCTTTTCGGCCTATGTAATTGATTAGTCCCCACATTATCTAATACTACTAAGTGGTGCTGGGGACAAAAATTTTTGGTTTCAAGTTTGATAAAGTTGGTTATTTTCTGGAGTGATTGGACGGGGACGGAATTTTTAAAATAAAAAGAGGAACTTTCACGCTGCGCGTGCCAGGGACGGAGGGCAGACTGTTTGCTGTGTCTAGGGTGGGTGAGGGTTTTCGTAGGTGAGGGGGTGGGACCTCGGGTAGAAGGTCTTGCAGAAATTCACTTTTGGTGTTTGCGTCGGAACTAAACCGGGTGGGGGCGGAAAGGAAATTAAGGTCTTAATTTATATAAGAATTGTTTTTTTTTTTAAATTATTATTAAGATTTGCAGGTGAATTATGATTTTTAAATACGGGATAGTAAGTTTTGATTATTGGTACAGGGTTTTTACATGTAAAATAAGGAAAAAAAAAAAAAAGATATAAAAATAAAAGGTATGAGATTTTGGGAATTTTGGCCCCAGAAACCTACTTTTTTTTTTTTAGTATGTATTTGGGTTTTTTAGTCGACTGGGGTGCGTCGATTTAAAGATGTTTTCCCCCAGATTGGGTGTTAGTAGACAATGTATACAGCGTTCGGAAAACCTTGTCGGATTATGTAATTTGGTGTTGCCCAGCTTGATAATTTCCCATTCATTTGTGGTTTTGATTGTGCCTGCTAAGAATTTGGAACCGGGTTTTAATTTATTATTTTGGTTTTGCTTAAATGGGTTTTTATTCTATTAAACATGTTCTAAAATAATTGATCTGAATTGTGACCGATACTGGGGGCACAACGGTCGATTGTTTGTTTGTTGTTTTTAAGTGAATTGATTTATAATCCCATTAAAACATTTTTTTAGAGACCCAGATGGGGGAAATGAAAAGGGGGGTAGTAATTCAGACAGTAAATCACTTTTTGAAGGAACGGGGATCATTTTTTCGTGGGGTTGATGGAAGTGGAAAGTCAATGAAATTGGTTTAAAGTTAATGGAAAATTTTTGGTGTGGGAATCTTTATTCAAGGTGGATGGTTTTATAAGTCTGTTTAAAATTCCAATTTAGCTGTCGCCCTTTTTTTGGGGTTTTGACATTAAACTGAGAACCATTTCTTTGTGAAACAACAAAAAAGTTTTAACTGTATTTTCTGGGTTTTTAAGACATTTTCCTTTTTCACGGGTTCCGGCGGTTTTTGTACCCCCCTACACGGCAAAAACCTGAGGGTCGGCCTCTAGGGGGTGGGGTTGGCCCGCCCTCCCCCTGTCATCCCGCCATTTTCTGCCGGAGTGGGGACGCACCCGGAGCCGGCGGATGCGTTCCGGTTGGACCCATCCCCTTCCAAGTCGAGGGTGTGGCAGTTTCCCCGACTTTAAAACTGTCTTCAGGGGGGCAAGCGTTGAGGGCCCCCGAAAATTCCCTCAGCGTGTGACTCGGGGTGTGGTTGTGCCCGGTAGGGAGGGAAAACCCCGTTTTTCGATGTCAAAAACGTTTCCCTCCTATTTTGTATCAACGCTTCTGAAGTTTTGTGTTTTGGCGGTGCATTATGTTGGAGCGCCGCAAGAACCGAGTTTTCTAACCCCTTCGGGGGGGAAAACGCGTTTTGCCGTTGTTTGTTTGGTTTTTTTTTTTGAGTGTGGTCTTGGTTTTTTTTTTTTGGAAAAGGGTTTTTGGTTTTTTTTTTTCCTGTGGGAGTACCCCCCGGGGTTCGGGTGAAGTATTGAATGTACGACTTGGGTGCGGGTTCCCGAACAATTGGTTTGAACATTTGGGGGGTTTAAGTTTGGGGTCCCATGGTTTGCACCGGAAAAGTAGAAGAAACTGTGGGAGGGGCACAGGAGCCCCAGAAGAAAGCCCCTTAAGCAAGTGTTTTGGGCCTTATCTCCGAAATTAGGGGGGGGGGCAAACCCGGTTATATCCCGGGTGTCCCCCCTCCCCTTTTTTTTTCCCCCCTTTGGGCGAGCCCTGGGGGATTCTAAACCCAGACCCCTGGACATGCTCATTTTCTCTTAATGACTCGCGCTTTAACCAGACCACAGGCACCTTTTTTTTAAAATTAACCTTAAAAATCCCCCCCTTTTTTCCCCCTTCCCAATCCAAACACCCTCTCCCCTTTCCCCCTTTTTTTTCACTTGTTTTTTCCCTTCCCCGCAATGAGAGCTGTTTATGAGGCGTATGCAGCGTTTCCCACAAATCCCCCGCTCCCAAATTTTTGCAGTGAGGGTTTGACCTGATAGCCTTCCTTTCCCCAGGTGTTTTCCAATCACAACTTTCATTCTTGAAAGAGCTGCCTCCCCTTCTTTCTCATAGGGACCGTGGCTCGATATGTCATGCTTGGTTTACTTAGAGTGGGGATATTTTGGTTCATGCCCCTTTGTGATATCTCTGGGGGACTCTTCCCTTCTGGGGGGCTGCAGTGCCTCCCCGTATTGCCCCCTCCCCCAGACTTGCCTGCATGTTTTGGTGGCACTGTTGTTCTTTGGGCCTGATTTGCTGCTCCTGGGCCGTGAAGAAGTTGCAAATTTTTTATAAAAAATACATTTGAAAGAAAAAGCTTGCGTGGGGATCTCGGGTTTATGAGTTCAACTTGCTTGATATTTAGCCCCGGGGTTACCCGGGGATTTATTTCACCCTTGTCCCCTCTGGGGATTGGCCTTTAGTGGGTAGGTGTGTATCTTGCCTCCTGAGGGAAGGGGGTTATATGTAAAAGGAACATGGTGCAGGGGATGCATAAGGGGCCCTGGCTGATGGGCGGTATTGATAGTATTGTTGGGTTCTTTTGGGGTTTGTTTGTTGTTGTTTTTTGTGTGTGGGGGGAAAACTGCCTATGTGTGTCGGATATATAAAGGTATTGGTGTTTCATCTGCCATTCTGTGGGTGAGAGTGCGTGTGTGAATGCAAATAAAGCCTTCTGCTTGTGCACTGTATTTTCTTTTGTGTGTTTGTTGTGTGGCGTTCATACTTAGTAAAAGGGGGAAAGGGGTGGTTATAACGGGGGATATATTAATACATATATCCCTGTCTAGTGTCTTATACACTTGACACACAAATTACCTTAAACCGTCAGATTCCTTCTCTGTGTCTGTCTGTCAATCTCTCTCTGATTGTCTGTCTCTCTCTCAGTTTCTATCTCTGTCTCTCTGTAGCTCTCTCTCTCTCTTTCTGTCTATCTCTCACTCTCTCTATATGTCTCTCTCCCTCCTCCCCTCTCTCTCCCCCTCTCTCCCTGTCTCTCC
>CM031603.1:100430009-100437509 GCA_018398815.1 Conus ventricosus | reverse complement strand
TGAACACCCTACACTGTCTGCCCTGAAAAGCCCCACGATTGAACACCCTGCACTGTTTGCCCTGAAAAGCCCCACCATTGAACACCCTGCACTGCCTGCCCTGAAAAGCCACACCATTGAACACCCTGCACTGCCTGCCCTGAAAAGCCCCACCAATGAATACCCTGCACTGTCTGCCTGAAAAGCCCCACCATTGAACAGCCTGCACTGTCTGCCCTGAAAAGCCCCACCATTGAACACCCTGCACTGCCTGCCCTGAAAAGCCCCACCAATGAACACCCTGCACTGTCTGCCCTGAAAGGCCCCACCATTGAACACCCTACACTGTCTGCACTGAAAAGCCCACGATTGAACACCCTGCACTGTTTGCCCTGAAAAGCCCCACCATTGAACACCCTGCACTGCCTGCCCTGAAAAGCCACACCATTGAACACCCTGCACTGCCTGCCCTGAAAAAACCCCACCAATGAATACCCTGCACTGTCTGCCCTGAAAAGCCCCACCATTGAACACCCTGCACTGTCTGCCCTGAAAAGCCCACATTGAACACCCTGCACTGTTTGCCCTGAAAAGCCCCACCATTGAACACCTGCACTACCTGCCCTGAAAAGCCCCACCATTGAACACACTGCACTGTATGCCCTGAAAAGCCCCACCATTGAACACCCTGCACTGTCTGCCCTGAAAAGCGCCACCATTGAACACCCTGCACTGTCTGCCCTGAAAAGCCCCACTACTGAATACCCTGCACTGCCTGCCCTGAAAAGCCCCACCATTGAAAACCCTGCACTGCCTGTCCTGAAAAGCCCCACCATTGAACACCCTGCACAGCCAGCCCTGAAAAGCCCCACCATTGAACACCCTGCACTGTCTGCCCTGAAAAGCGCCACCATTGAACACCCTGCACTGTCTGCCCTGAAAAGCCCCACTATTGAATACACTGCACTGCCTGCCCTGAAAAGCCCCACCATTGAACACCCTGCACTGTCTGCCCTGAAAATCCCCACCATTGAATACCCTGTACTGCCTGCCCTGAATTGAACACCCAGCACTGCCAGCGTGAAAATCCCTACCATTGAACACCCAGCACTGCCTGCCCTGAATTGAACACCCAGCACTGCCTGCCCTAAAAATCCCCACCATTGAACATCCAGCTCTGCCTGCCTGAAAAGCCCCACCATTGAACACCCTGCACTGTCTGCCCTGAAAATCCCCACCATTGAACACCAGCACTGCCTGCCCTGAATTGAACACCCAGCACTGCCTGCCCTGAAAAGCCCAACCATTGAACACCCTACAATGTCTGCCTGAAAAGCCCCACCATTGAACACACCTGCACTGTCTGCCCTGAAAAGCCCACCATTGAACACCCTGCACTGTCTGCCCTGAATTGAACACCCAGCACTGTCTGCTCTGAATTGAACACCCAGCACTGTCTGCCCTGAATTGAACACCAAGCACTGTCTGCCCTGAAAAGCCCCACCATTGAACACCCTGCATTGTCTGTCCTGAATTGAACACCCTGCACTGCCTGCCCTGAAAGCCCACCACTGAACACCTGCACTACTCCCGAAATGCCCCATTGAATCACCTGCACTAACTGCACTGCCCTGAAAAGCCCCACCATTGAAACACCCTGCACTGTCTGCCCTGAAAGCCCACCATTGAACACCCTGCACTGTCTGTCCTGAATTGAACACCCAGCACTGTCTGCCCTGATGAAACCACCTCTGCCCGAATTGACACCGACATCTGCCTGATTGAACACCCGCTAAACGCCCCTGAATCACCCCAGCACTGTCTGCCCGAAATTAACACCTGCACTCCCTGAATTGAACCCATACCCCAGCCCTGAAACCCCCACATTGAACACCCAGCAGTCCCAATTGAACACCTGCACTGCCTGCCCTGAAATCCACCACTGACACCTGCACTGCTGCCCTGAAAACCCCACCCATGACACCTGAATGCCCTTGAAAACCCCCCAATGACCCCATCACCCCGCACTGCTCCCTGAAAACCCCCCACAACCACCTGCACTGCACCCCTAATGAAACCACACTGCCTGCCCTGAAAAGCCCACCATTGAACACCCTGCACTCCCTGAAAAGCCCCACATTGAACACCCTGCACTCTCCCTGAAAATCCCACCATTAACCCCTACACCTGCCCCTAAAAGCCCCACTATTGAACACCCTCACTCTCTGCCCTGCCCCCCATTGAACACCCCATTGCCCTGAAAAGCCCCACCATTGAACACCCCTGCCTGCCCCAAAACCCCCCATTGAAACACCTGCCTGCCTCACCCGAAAAACCCCACTTCCTGAAACCCGCACTGCCTGCCCTGAAAATCCCCACACCATGCACCTGCATGCCCCCTGAAAACCCACCATGAACACCCTACCTGCTGCCCTGAAAAGCCCCACCTGAACACCCTACACCTGCCCCTGAAAAGCCCCCCTTGAAAACCCCACTTTGACACCTAAAACACCCTGAAAAGCCCACCTGAACACCTGCCCTGAAAAGCCCCACCATTGAACACCCTGCACTGCCCCTGAAAGCCCCACCATGAACACCCTGCACTGTCTGCCTAAAACCACATTGAACAGCCCACATAACACCCTCACCCCCTGAAAAGCCCACATTGAACACCTGCACTGTTTGCCCTGAAACCCCACCATTGAACCCCTGCACTGCCCTGAAAAGCCCACCATTGAACACCCCAGCCGCCCTGAAAAGCCCACCAAACCTCCTGCACTCTGCCCTGAAAAGCCCCACCATTGAACAGCCACTGTCTGCCCGAAAAGCCCCCCATTGAACACCCGCACTTGCCCTGAAAACCCACCATGAAACACCCTGCCTGTTGCCCTGAAAGCCCACCATTGAAAACCCCACCTGCCACTGAAAGCCCCTGAAACCCCACCATGACACTTGCCTGAAAAGCCCCACCATTGAAACCCTCACAGCCCCCTATGCAAACCCCATTGAAACCCTGCCAAACCTGCCAAAACCCCATCCAAAAACCCTGCACTGCTGCCCTGAAACCCCACCATTGAACCCCACACCTCTGCCCTGAAAAGCCCCCCATTGAACACCCTGCACTGTTTGCCCTGAAAAGCCCCACCATTGAACACCCCACCTCCCTGAAAAGCCCCACCATTGAACACACTGCACTGTATGCCCTGAAAACCCCACCATTGACACCCTGCACTGTCTGCCCTGAAAAGCGCCACATTGAACACCCTGCACTGTCCCCTGAAAAGCCCCATACTAAACCCAGCCGCCCTGAAAACCCCCACCATTGAAAACACCTCACTGCGTCCTGAATAACCCCTGACACCCTGAAAAGCCCCCCATGAAACCCTCTCCATTGAAAACCCAGCACTGTCCATGAAACACCCACATTACCCTGCATTGACAGCCCAAGCCCACTATTGAATACAGCCTGCCTGCCCTGAAAACCCCACCATACTACCCTGCACTGTCCCTGAAAATCCCCACCATTGAAACCCTCCCTGCCCTGAATTGAAACCCAGCCTGCCAGCGTGAAAATCCCTACCATTGAACACCAGCACTGCCTGCCTGAATTGCACCCAGCCTGCCTGCAAAAACCCCACCATTGAACATCCAGCTCTGCCTGCCCTGAAAAGCCCCACCATTAACACCCACTGTCTGCCCTGAAAATCCCCACCTTACACCCAGCACTGCCTGCACCTGATACACCCGCACCTGCCCTGAATGACCCCACCTTGACCCTATACGTCCCATGAAACCCCCATTGAACACCGCACTCTGATACACCAGCCCTGCCCTGAATAACCCCCTGTCTGCCCTGAATTGAACCCCAACTGTCCCTATACCTGCACAAGCCCCCTGATACACCTACACACTCTGCCCAAAAGCCCCACCATTGAACACCCTGCATGTCGCCTGAATAACCCTGCACTGCCTGCCCTGAAAAGCCCCACCACTGAACACCCTGCACTACCTGCCCTGAAAAGCCCCACTATTGAACACCCTGCACTGTCTGCCCTGAAAAGCCCCACTATTGAACACCCTACACTGCCTGCCCTGAAAAGCCCCACTATTGAACACCCTACACTGTCTGCCCTGAAAAGCCCCACTATTGAACACCCTGCACTGTCTGCCTTGAGAAGCCCCCCACCATTGAACACCCTGCACTGCCTGCCGTGAAAAGCCCCACTATTGAAAACCCTGCACTGTCTGCCCTGAAAAGCCCCACTATTGAACACCATACACTGTCTGCCCTGAAAAGCCCCACTATTGAATACCCTGCACTGTCTGCCCTGAATTGAACACCCTGCACTGTCTGCCCTGAAAAGCCCCACCATTGAACACCCTGCACTGTCTGCCCTGAACAGCCCCACTATTGAACACCCTACACTGCCCTGAAAAGCCCCAACATTAAACACCCTACACTGTCTGCCCTGCAAAGCCCCACCATTGAACACCCTGCACTGTCTGACCTGAAAGGCCCCACCATTGAACACCCTGCACTGTCTGCCATGAAAATCCCACCATTGAACACCCTACACTGCCTGCCCTGAAAGCCCCACCATTGAAAACCTTGCACTGTTTGCCCTGAAAACCCCGACTATTGAATACCCTGCTCTGCCTGCCCTGAAAAGCCCCACCATTGCAAACTCTGCACTGCCTGCCCTGTAAAGCCCCACCATTGAACACCCTGCACTGTCTGCCCTGAAAAGCCCCACCATTGACCACCCTGCACTGTCTGCCCTGAAACGCCCCACCCGTCTAATATCACGATTAGTGGAAAGACGTTAAATGAATGACACACACACACACACGCCCCACCATTGAACACCCTGCACTACCTGCCCTGAAAAGTCCCACCATTGAACACCCTGCACTGTTTGCCCTGAAAAGCCCCCACCATTGAACACCCTGCACTGTCTGCCCTGAAAAGCCCCACCATTGAACACCCTACACTGCCTGCCCTGAAAAGCCCCACCATTGACCACCCTGCACTGCCTGCCGTGAAAAGCCCCACCATTGAACACCCTGCACTGTCTGCCCTGAAAAGCCCCGGCATTGAACACCCTGCACTGTCTGCCCTGAAAAGTCTCACTATTGAACACCCTGCACTGTCTGCCCTGAAAAGCCCCACCATTGAACACCCTGCACTGTCTGCCTGAAAAGCCCCACCATTGAACACCTGCACTGTCTGCCCTGAAAAGCCCCACCATTCAACACCCTGCACTGTCTGCCCTGAAAAGCTCCACCATTGAACACCCTGCACTGTCTGCCCCGAAAAGCCCCACCATTCAACACCCTGCACTGTCTGCCCTGAAAAGCCCCACTATTGAACACCCTGCACTGTCTGCCCTGAAAAGTCCCACCATTGAACACCCTGCACTGTCTGTCCTGAATTGAATACCCAGCACTGTCTGCCTTGAATTGAACACCAAGCACTGTCTGCCCTTAAAAGCCCCACCATTGAGCACCCTGCATTGTCTGTCCTGAATTAAACACCCTGCACTACCTGCCCTGAAAAGCCCCACCACTGAACACCCTGCACTGTCTGCCCTGAAAAGCCCCACCATTGAACACCCTGCACTGTCTGCCCTGAAAAGCCCCCCACCATTGAACACCCTGCACTGCCTGCCCTGAAAAGCCCCACTATTGAACACCCTGCACTGTCTGCCCTGAATTGAACACCCAGCACTGCCTGCCGGAAAAGCCCCACCATAGAACACCCTGCACTGCCTGCCCTGAAAAGCCCCACCATTGAACACCCTGCACTGTCTGCCCTGAATTGAACACCCTGCACTGCCCGCCCTGAAAAGCCCCACCATTGAACACCCTGCACTGCCTGCCCTGAAAAGCCCCACCATTGAACACCCTGCACTGTCTGCCCTGAATTGAACACCCTGCACTGCCTGCCCTGAAAACCCCCACCATTAAACACCCTGCACTGCCTGCCCTGAAAAGCCCCACCATTGAACACCCTGCACTGTCTGCCCTGAATTGAACGCCCTGCACTGCCCGCCCTGAAAAGCCCCACCATTGAACACCCAGCACTGCCTGCCCTGAAAAGCCCCACTATTGAATACCCTGCACTGTCTGCCCTGAAAAGCCCCACCATTGAACACCCTGCACTGTCTGCCCTGAAAAGCCCCACCATTGAACACCCTGCGCTGTCTGCCCTGAATTGAACACCCTGCACTGCTCGCCCTAAAAAGCCCCACCATTGAACACCCAGCACTGCCTGCCCTGAAAATCCCCACCATTGAACACCCTGCACTGTCTGCCCTGAAAAAGCCCCACTATTGAACACCCTACACTGTCTGCCCTGAAAAGCCCCACCATTGAACACCCTGCACTGCCTGCCCTGAACAGCCCCACCATTGAACACCCTGCACTGCCTGCCCTGAAAATCCCCACCATTGAACACCCTGCACTGCCTGCCCTGAAAAGCCCCACCATTGAACACCCTGCACTGCCTGCCCTGAAAACCCCCACCATTGACCACCCTGCACTGCCTGCCCTGAAAAGCCCCACCATTGAAAACCCTGCACTGCCTGTCCTGAAAAGCCCCACCATTGAACACCCTGCACTGCCTGCCCTGAAAAGCCCCACCATTGAACACCCTGCACTGTCTGCCCTGAAAAGCCCCACCATTGACCACCCTGCACTGCCTGCCCTGAAAAGCCCCACCATTGAAAACCCTGCACTGCCTGTCCTGAAAAGCCCCACCATTGAACACCCTACACTGCCTGCCGTGCTATCTAGGCTGGTCGTCAGAGGTGCACGTTTTGGATGGTGCAGACTCCAGAGGACACCACGCACACGATGATCGTCAGTTAGAACGGACACGTTGTCGCTGGCACAGTGTAGTGTTATCGTAGTTGTTAACATATCTACGTTTGTTTCTGTGTTCTTCTTAAAAGCTTTCGTACAAGGACGAAGACGGAAAACAATCCTATATCATAGAGACAAATAAAAACATGCACACACACTCACACGCGCATACCCACACGCGCGCGCGCGCACGCACCCACTCAGTCATACGCACACATTCACCATGCCGCCTGCTCCCTCTGTGTGTGTGTGTGTGTGTGTTTGTGTGTGTGTGTGTGTGTGTGTGTGTGTGTGTGTGTGTGTGTGTGTGTGTGTGTGTGTGTGTGTGTGTGTGTGTGTGTTTTATGTGTGTGTGTGTGTGTGTGTGTGTGTGTGTGTGTGTGTGTGTGTGTGTGTGTGTGTGTGTGTGTGTGTGTGTGTGTGAGACAGACAGACAGACAGACAGACAGACACACACACACACACACACACACACACACACACACACACACACACACACACACACACACACACACACACACACACACACACACACACCACCACCACCAAAAATAGATGAAAAGGTTTACGTTTGTCACCGACACCACACCCCATTTCTTCTCTGCCGTTACATACATCTCCCCTCCCTCCCTCCCCCCCCCCCCCCCCCCCCCCAGT
>CM031603.1:100422509-100425009 GCA_018398815.1 Conus ventricosus | reverse complement strand
AACACCCATTCACCCCAAGCCCCAACCTGACTCCGCCCAGTATACCCTTCACCTAACTAGCGTCACCAACACCCATTCACCCCAAGCCCCAACCTGACTCCGCCCAGTATACCCTTCACCTAACTAGCGTCACCAACACCCATTCACCCCAAGCCCCAACCTGACTCCGCCCAGTATACCCTTCACCTAACTAGCGTCACCAACACCCATTCACCCCAAGCCCCAACCTGACTCCGCCCAGTATACCCTTCACCTAACTAGCATCAACCACAGCCAGCTGACCGGAACAGGTGACACCAGACCAAAGGGTGCCTACCACTCTCAGTGCTCTTCCTACAGTCTCTAACTGGTGTGGAAGGAAATAGATGTGTCCTTACCACTGTGTGGAGCCGCCTTTCAGCTAATAAGTGCCCCTTGCAGTGAGAGGTTTGGCGAGAGATGACTGGTATATGACAAACATGGATTTTGCTCGGGATAGTGGATTGTTTTGATAGATTATGACGCTTTTAGTTCGTAAGGGGTAGTATGGAAGTGATTTTATTTGTGGGACTTTTGCGGATATTGAAACGCTGCTTTATGCATAGGATAGCCAAAGAAATAGAGCAAAACAACAACAATCAAAGGAGGAGAGAAAACATAGTGGAAAGAAGAACAAGATAAATACATTTTGGACAAACAGAAGAAAAAGACACAGAGCAAAGAGCGAGATAGCAAAACAGAAAATCAGGTCTGTATAGAGAGAGCTGAGGAGTCGGAGACAAGCGAAGAGAGAGAGAGAGAGAGAGAGAGAGAGAGAGAGAGAGAGAGAGAGAAGAGAGAGAGAGAGAGAGAGAGAGAGAGGGAGAGAGAGAGAGAGAGAGAGAGAGAGAGAGAGAGAGAGAGAGAGCATTTAATACACAGTGGAGACTGCATAACACACATAACAACTCCTTTAAATCTTACCCTGAAGTCTGTTCACACACACAGAGACACACACACAAACACACACACACACACACACACACACACACACACACACACACACACACACACACACACACACACACACACACACACACACACACACACATAACAGAACCCACTGACCATCATAGATCAATATTCAAAGCAGTCCAAAAGACTTGGCGTCTTCTCCTGTTTTCACCCCAAAAGAGGCACACTATGAAAAGAATCAAGACGTTGTGGTGAGGATTGGAAGGCACGCGATGGGGAGGAGGTGTGGGGGAGGGGGCGGGGGGGTAGCAAGGAAGAGGGTTATTCTTGTAGTAAAATAAAAATAAAAAAAACAAAAAACCGTGGCGCCAGTTTGCTTGAAAAGAGAGCATCGCTGCTGTGAATACACTGGGAGAAATGAGTGGTCTTTTACCCGCAGGCGTTCGATTGATCTAGTGACATGTTGGACGCCAAAGGGCCAGGTTGAGTCATTGTGACACCCATAAGATGTAGTGTTCTATGTCTTTTCAGCAGGAAGACAGAAGGAAAGAAAGAAAGAAAGAAAAGGAATATAACTGAAGAAAGAGAATGTGTTTAAAAACAGAGTGATTGTAAGTCCGACAAGAATAAAAGGTGTTACCAGAATAAGAACAGAAGGGACTGACATGATTATGCAGAAGCAGTGCATTTCAAAGCGGAATATTCTACAGGCAAAACAAACTGACCCCTCTCCCCTCTTTACTCTGTCATTTATTTATTTACTTATGTGGTCATATGTTCATACGTTTAATCAATTCTCTGATTGAAAATAGTTTTCCACGTGTACTCTTTTATCCCTCTTCCCTCTGAATCTCTTCTCTTTTAACCGCCTCAAAGAAAGACAACTCTCATCACACTTCCTGATCACCCGCTAAAACAGACCCATTCCACAGTGTCATTTCTTTTTCTTGAATTGGTAAGGGTGTTTGCATTGTTAAGGTGTGACGACCTTATTTCTTGAACTGTTAAGGTGTGACAACCCTATTTCTTGAAGTGTTAAGGTGTGACGACCCTATTTGTTGAATTGTTAAAGTGTGACGACCCTATTTCTTTGCATTGCTTGCAGATCTTCTGTGCTGGAAATGCTTAGTTTCTGCAGTAGTTTTAGTTGTTTGGTTTAGCGCTTTAGTGACGCCACTTTCATTTTTTTCCACGAAGAAAGGAAGTGAAGAACAAAGAAAAGAAGTAAGAGAGAGAGAGATAAGAGAGAGAGAGAGAGAGAGAGAGAGAGAGAGAGAGAGAGAGAGAGAGAGAGAGAGAGAGAGAGAGAGAGAGAAGAAAGAGCAAAAGCGTTAAAATGAAAGGAAAAGAAAAACAGGGAGAGATTACGCATAAACGAATGTGCGAACGAGCCAATGAAAGAAGGAACAGACACAGACACAGACAAACAATTTGTTCCAGCAAATCTATGGCGCCACCATTTCTGAAATACGATCATTCTGCATTGAACGGCCAGGGAAATAACTGTGATTTGACACTTCAAGAAGAACACGCGGGCCATGATTGTGCCTTACGCTGAAAAGCCGGT
>CM031603.1:100405009-100415009 GCA_018398815.1 Conus ventricosus | reverse complement strand
GTTGATGGAGAGGTGGGTATGTTGAAGGTTGATGAAGAGGTGGGTATGTGAAGGTTGATGGAGAGGTGGGTATGTTGAAGGTTGATGGAGAAGTGGGGGAAGGAAGAAGGCAGGGCGGAATAACTGTAGTCAGAAATCTTTAGTCTCAGTATTCAGAGGAGTGCAACGCTTGTTCAGCCGTTCATGAAAGGAGAGCAGCGCTTGTTCAAGCCGTTCATGAAAGGAGAGCACGCATGTAAAGTCGTTCATGAAAGGAAGCAGCGCTTGTAAAGTCGTTCATGAAAGGAGAGCAGCGCTTGTAAAGCCGTTCATGACAGGAGAGCAGCGCTTGTAAAGCCGATCATGAAAAGAGAGCAGCGCTTGTAAAGCCGTTCATGACAGAGAGCAGCGCTTGTAAAGCCGTTCATGAAAGGAGAGCAGCGCTTGTAAAGCCGTTCATGAAAGGAAAGCAGCGCTTGTAAAAGGTTGGAGTCATGAGTGGTATTTTCCCCTGCAAGAGAGTGATGTAGAGCGTGACGTGTTTGACGCCTGATGTAGAGAGTGACGTGTTTGA
The DNA here is from genome assembly GCA_018398815.1 of Conus ventricosus. Taxonomy (NCBI): domain Eukaryota; kingdom Metazoa; phylum Mollusca; class Gastropoda; order Neogastropoda; family Conidae; genus Conus; species Conus ventricosus. Next base: position 100,414,456 of record CM031603.1, on the reverse strand, counting down.
CGCCTGATGTAGAGAGTGACGTGTTTGACGCTTGATGTAGAGAGTGACGTGTTTGACACCTTATGTAGAGAGTGACGTGTTTGACACCTGATGTAGAGAGTGACGTGTTTGACGCCTGATGTAGAGAGTGACGTGTTTGACACCTGATGTAGAGAGTGACGTGTTTGACGACTGATGTAGAGAGTGACGTGTTTGACGACTGATGTAGAGAGTGACGTGTTTGACGCCTGAGTAGAGAGTGACGTGTTTGACGACTGATGTAAGAGTGACGTGTTTGACGACTGATGTAGAGAATGACGTGTTTGACGACTGATGTAGAGAGTGACGTGTTTGACGACTGATGTAGAGAGTGACTTGTTTGACGACTGATGTAGAGAGTGACGTGTTTGACGACTGATGTAGAGAGTGACGTGTTTGACGACTGATGTAGAGAGTGACGTGTTTGACGACTGATGTAGAGAATGACGTGTTTGACGACTGATGTAGAGAGTGACGTGTTTGACGACTGATGTAGAGAGTGACGTGTTTGACGACTGATGTAGACAGTGACGTGTTTGACGACTGATGAAGAGAGTGACGTGGTTGACGACTGATGTAGAGAGTGACGTGTTTGACGCCAGTGTCACGTATGAGTCACCAGAAAATCCAAGAGACGTCTGTGCTTTGTGATGGAAGTCTGGTATTTTCAGAAGAGAAAAAGAAAATGGAAAGGAAACTTACATTACAGAAGAAGGAAACTTTGAGGGAAAGTAACGCAACATCAAAGCAAACTTAAATCCAGTGAATTCCAACGGTGTGAGCTGACTACGTCATGAATGGAACTCACCCAGGATGACACAGACACAGCCTCTGTCTGCGCTGCACACAGACAAACCCTACAGACAACAGAAACTCTACCGTCCTTTCCCGCCCTTTTCTCTCCCCAATCATCCTCTCTCTCTCCTCTCTCTCTCTCTCTCTCTCTCTCTCTCTCTCTCTCTCTCTCTCTCTCTCTCTCTCCTCCCTCACTCTCTCTCTCACCCTCTCTCTCTCTCTCTCTCTCTCTCTCTCTCTCTCTCTCTCTCTCTCTCTCTCTCTCTCTCTCTCTGTATGTATGTATGTAATGTCTGTCGCCGCAAACAGCGAGCAGCCTCTGCTTCTCCCCAGTCGTCCTGCTTCGCCTGCACCAACTGCAACAGAGACTGTCACTCCAGAATTGGGTTGCACAGCCACACCATTGTTTTTTTCTTGTAATCTTTCTTACTCTTCCTGCTGATTTTTTTTCGGGCTAAGGAACAAACCTTTGAGCGCATTTCTGACTGATATGCCGAAAACAGAAGTTTCTGATTCACTTAGTTCTTTTCTTTTGTTTTTTTCTTCTTCTTAAGGTCGAGACCCCTTTCTTCTCTTTTACTGGCACGTGTTCGTTCTATGGTGCTCTATAGACATCGCTTTCATTCTCTGAAAGAAATTACGAATAACGAAAGGAAAGAAGAGAAAGAAAGAGAAAACAACAACACAAAATGAACGAGAGAGTGAGGAAGAAAGGAAGAAATGGAGAGATAGACAGACGGACAGACAGACAGACAGACAGACAGACAGACAGACAGACAGACAGACAGTGACTGTGACACACACACACACACACACATACACACACACACACACACACACACACACACACACACACACACACACACACACACACACACACACACACACACACACACACACACACACACATTTACGTCCAGAAATCCATGGCGCCACCATTTGGGAAACGTGCGCAGCCTGTGTTCAACAGCCAGCCAGATGACAGAGATCTGACATTTCAGGTTGGGTGAAGGCGGGGAAGTGGTGATGCTAAATTACCGGCAAAATGACAGAGATTGGACATTTCAGGTTGGGTGAAGGCGGGGAAGTGGTGATGCTATATTACCGGCAAAATGACAGAGATTGGACATTTCAGGTTGGGTGAAGGCGGGGAAGTGGTGATGCTAAATTACCGGCAAAATGACAGAGATTGGACATTTCAGGTTGGGTGAAGGCGGGGAAGTGGTGATGCTAAATTACCGGCAAAATGACAGAGATTTGACATTTCAGGTTGGGTGAAGGCGGGGAAGTGGTGATGCTAAATTACCGGCAAAATGACAGAGATTGGACATTTCAGGTTGGGTGAAGGCGGGGAAGTGGTGATGCTAAATTACCGGCAAAATGACAGAGATTTGACATTTCAGGTTGGGTGAAGGCGGGGAAGTGGTGATGCTAAATTACCGGCAAAATGACAGAGATTGGACATTTCAGGTTGGGTGAAGGCGGGGAAGTGGTGATGCTAAATTACCGGCAAAATGACAGAGATTTGACATTTCAGGTTGGGTGAAGGCGGGAAGTGGTGATGCTAAGCCACCAGGCTTGTTTGACATAGGGACACCCGGCAAGGTTCGTGAAGATCTTCCTTTCGCAATGGAGCAAAGATGAACAGAAAGGAAGAGACTTGAGACAAATCGAGAATGAAAGAACGAGAAAGAGAAAACGAGGAGACACCAACGTATGACAACAGAAAGATAAACAGAAGGCAGAAATAAACAAACACAGCCTGACAGAAGTGATGAAATCAAACAAGACAAAAGGCATCGTAAATAGGTGACAGAGACGCGCGGAGAAATGAAGAAAAATAAACATGGGGAACAGAAAGACAGAGCGCAAGACACAACGGCAGAAAAACAAAAAGGCAAACAAAGAAAAGGAGATTAAAGGTGGGAAGAACAAACAAAGAAAAGGAGATTAAAGGTGGGAAGAACAAACAAAGAAAAGGAGATTAAAGGTGGGAAGAACAAACAAAGAAAAGGAGATTAAAGGTGGGAAGAACAAACAAAGAAAAGGAGATTAAAGGTGGGAAGAACAAATATGAAAGAGAAAGGAAGAAATAAAGACAGAAAAGAACTAAGAAAGAGAGACAGAAATGGAAACCAGACAAGCGCTAAGAAAGGCAGAGAGAGAGAGAGAGAGAGAGAGAGAGAGAGAGAGAGAGAGAGAGAGAGAGAGAGACAGACAGACAGACAGACAGACAGACAGACAGACAGACAGACAGACAGACAGACTGTCAGACAGACAGACAGGACAGAGGCAGAGTTTGAGGCAGAGAGATAGAAAGAGAAATAGACAAGAACAAACGCAGATGCAAAATAAACTCTCTCTCTCTCTCTCTCTCTCTCTCTCTCTCTCTCTCTCTCTCTCTCTCTCTCTCTCTCTCTCTCTCTCTCTCTCTCTCTCTCTCTTACATTTGTTAACATTCTTCATAAACGAATTAGCAATAAAGATATTGGGGAGGGAAACATGGAATACAAATGTTACCTGGTACTGCTGACTTATTGCTAATGCTTTTCGCTGATGATGTTATCCTCCTAGCAGATACCCCTGTTGGTTTGCAGAATCAATTAGACATTTTGAAAAGGGAATCACATAGGTGAAAATTAACAGTGAACCTAGACAAAACTATGTAATGGTTTTTAGAAATGGCGGTTACTTATGAAAATATGAAAGATGGTTTTATAATGAAGTAGAAGTTAAAGTGACAAGTAGCTATAGATACCTTGGGGTGTTCTTCACAACAAAATGAAGCTTGAGTAAGTGCTGGCTTAAGATGTGCAGAGAAGGAAAGAGAGGTATCACATATATTTTGAGAACTATGAAGAAATTAAACTCCAATAATGTAAATCTATTTTGAAAATTATTCGATTCACAGATACAACCTATTTTGATATATACATCAGAAGTTTGGGCATGTTGGATAATATTCAAATGGAAAAAGTCCATTCCTCTGCGATGAAGCGTATCATCCACGTGCCCTTGCACGCATCAAATAAAATGGTTTACGGCGAAAGTGGGCGATACCCTCTCTTTATAACCACTTGCTTTAGATGTATTAAATACTGGTTGAAATGAGTAAACCTACCATTAACCAGACTCTGCGGTCAGGCGTATGAAATCATCATGCTGCAACATGAAAATGGAAAAGTTGACTGGGTCTCCTATGTTAAGAAAATATTGACAGAGAATGGTTTGGGCATAGTTTGGTTCTGAGCAAAATCTATTTCTGAATTAAAGGGCCGTTTAATTTTTTTCTTATAAACAAAACTGGCATGCTGGCATGGATGGAAATGATAAATACGACTGGTTTATCTCATTTAGAAGCAATCTCGAAGCAGACAAATACTTAAAATTATAACGCATAAATGGCATAAATATGGTTTAGCAAAATTTCAAACCAGACTACTCGGTCTCAATGCAAAACAAAAATGGTTCGAGAAATCAAATAATAAATCTTGTCCTGTGTGAAAGAAAGAGACAGTGTTGAGACTGAAGTACATTTTGTGTTGGATTGTGCCGCATACGCCAATATCCGTAGAGGGTGTACACTTTTCAATGAAACACACACACACACACACACACACACACACACACACACACACACACACACACACACACACACACACACACACACACACACACACACACACACACACACACACACACATTTACGCGCGTGCTCAGACACACACAGACAGACAGACACACACACACACACACACACACACACACACACACACACACACACACACACACACACACACACACACACACACACACACACACGTACACACACACACACACACACACACACACACACACACACACACACACACACACACACGTACACACACACACACACACACACACACACACACACACACACACACACACACACACACACACACACACACACACACACACACACAGGCTCGTCGTGCGCGCGTAAGCACTCGCATACAAATACACGACCACATAGATTTAGAGACAGGTAGAGAGAGCGAGAGAGCGGAGAGAGAGAGAGAGAGAGAGAGAGAGAGAGAGAGAGAGAGAGAGAGAGAGAGAGAGAGAGAGAGAGAGAGCGAGAGAAAGAGAGAGATTGATTGATTGATTGACTGATCTTTAATACCCAAGGATGAAGATTTTAGGCCAAAGCCTAGTCTTACAATCTGTCCTTGTCATGCATACATTATTTCAGCACATATCATTCATACAGACAATTCAACATACCAACATGATAATCTAATTCTACAATGATAAGCAAACTGCTCAGAGAGAGAGAGAGAGAGAGAGAGAGAGAGAGAGAGAGAGAGAGAGAGAGAGAGAGAGAGAGAGAGAGAGAGAGAGAGAGAAGAGAGAGAGAGAGAGAGAAAAGAAGAAGAAGAAGAAGAAGAAGAAGAAGAAGAAGAACTTTTCGTCTTCACAGGTCTAGAATAAAGGGAAGCGACAGTTGATCACAAATCAATGCAAAGCAATTGTCAGGATGTCTCCTTGTCACATAGGACTCAGGCCGGCTTAGACTGCTGTGTGTGTGTGTGTGTGTGTGTGTGTGTGTGTGTGTGTGTGTGTGTGTGTGTGTGTGTGTGTGTGTGTGTGTGTGTGTGTGTGTGTGTGTGTGTGTGTGATGTGGGTGGGGGGATGGGAGAGTGGGAAGAGAGGTGTGGGGAGAGGGGGGACGGAGTGATGGGTTATTACAGAACCCTGTGGCGCCGTTCCCTGTCGGTTCTGCTGGGAGGTGGGGTGTGTAAGATGGCGAGAAAATGAGGGCCAATCACGTGCCTGTATATTGGGAAAATAAGATCTGCTTGTACGTGCAGCCTCTTAGTCCACCGCCGTACAGGGACAATGAAGGGAGAGAAAGGAAAGAGCCTATTAGTCCACCCATGTATAGGGACAATGAAGGGAGAGAAAGGAAAGAGCCTGTTAGTCCACCCCTGTATAGGGACAATGAAGGGAGAGAAAGGAAAGAGCCTATTAGTCCACCGCTGTATAGGGACAATGAAGGGAGAGAAAGGAAAGAGCCTATTAGTCCACCGCTGTATAGGGACAATGAAGGGAGAGAAAGGAAAGAGCCTATTAGTCCACCGCTGTATAGGGACAATGAAGGGAGAGAAAGGAAAGAGCCTATTAGTCCATCCCTGTATAGGGACAATGAAGGGAGAGAAAGGAAAGAGCCTATTAGTCCACCCCTGTATAGGGACAATGAAGGGAGAGAAAGGAAAGAGCCTATTAGTCCATCCCTGTATAGGGACAATGAAGGGAGAGGTTGATGGGTGGGGAATATACAGAAAAGGGGAAGGAAAGACGACGCCAATCAAGCCATTTTTCCCGTAGGGAGTGCATTCGTGTCTCCAGCCTTTTGATGAAGTAGGCGGTGTTCAGCAGTGAACAGACAGTTCAAAGAGAACTGATGAAGTAGGATCAGCAGTGAACAGACAGTTCAAAGAGAACTGATGAAGTAGGATCTGCATTGAACAGACAGTTCAAAGAGAACTGATGAAGTGGGATCAGCATTGAACAGACAGTTCAAAGAGAACTGATGAAGTAGGATCAGCATTGAACAGACAGTTCAAAGAGAACTCTACTCTAGTGAATCAGCAGGCAGTGCAGTGCAGCGTGTACAACGGAGGGTGTCCTAATGAACAAACTAGATATACTCTTGGACTGCGGAAGGACGAGAGAGGGGTGTGGATGTTCAGGGGATGCAAGTGGTTAATGAGTGATGCTGTGGGGAGGCAGGGACAGCGGTGTGGTCATTGACTCAAGAACGGGCAACGTCGCGGCCACCAGTGGTATTTTGAGAACTCATTTAGTTTCAGTCTTATTATAATTTATTCATTCCTTTCCTTCCTTCCTTCCTTCCTTCCTTCCTTCCTTCCTTCCTTCCTTCCTTCTTCCCTCCTTCCTTCCTTCCTTCCTTCCTTCCTTCCTTCCTTCCTTCTTCCCTCCTTCCTTCCTTCCTTCCTTCCCTCCTTCCTTCCTTCCTTCCTTCCTTCCTCATCTTTCTTTCTTTCTTTCTTTCTTTCTTTCTTTCTTTCTTTCCAAGGTTTGTTTCCTGCAGGCTTGCACATAAAGTGAGACACGGGCCAGCGTAAAAATGATCTCTCTCAGCTTCCGTGTTCACTGGACGGCTCTGTGCCCCTAATGCCCCATATATTTACACACACACACACACACACACACACACACACACACACACACACACACACACACACACACACACACACCTCCTCACCTTCCTTCTTTCTTCTTTCTTCTCTCTGTCCGTGTCCACTCGCTTTCATTCAGATCTTCACTGCGGTACCGTTTTATCCGGTCCATATTATTTTTCATTCGAACTTCGTGAAAATATCTGCGTTATTCCAACCTTATGCTCGTTGTCCTGCTCCTGCTTTGAGACGTTTGAGGGGCTGGGGATGGAGAATGAGAGAGAGGGAGAGAGAGAGAGAGAGAGAGAGAGAGAGAGAGAGAGAGAGAAGAGAGAGAGAGAGGGGGGGGAGAGGGGGGAGGGACGGACGGGCGGAAGGAAGGATAGAGGGAGGGACGGACGGGCGGACGAAAGGACAGGCTGGACAGACGGACGGATGGACAGACAGACAGACAGGGACGTCCAGCATACACTACTTGCACCGACACCCATTCATCTAACCTCCAGTCTGGCTCCGCCACGTCGGCCCTTTACCAGACAGCCGCCAGACGGAACCAGCCGATCATTGCAGACATATCAAGCCCAAAGCGTGTCTTGCACGCCCGGTAGTCCCCGCACAGACGGGGGGAACGGACACTGAATGCCTGTTCAGAAATGGGTGGCGCCCCATTCAGGAACTAAGTGTTGCTTGTGGTTAGGAGTTTGGGGGGAGATGACTGCTGTTTGACATGTCTGGGTGTTGCCTAATGTTGTGGACCGTTTTGATACAAAATTATCCCCTGAGTCGCCATGCATATAATGAAGTGTCTTTTCTAAGAGTCTACAAACGTAAGAGTTTAGGGACGTTTTCCTTTTTTTTTCTTTATTGGACGTGAGGGAGCAAAAAAGGAACGAGAGAAAGAAAACAAAACGAGAAACAAAAAACGACAGAAAGGAGAGGGGTGTTTTGCGCCTGTTAATAGATAGATGGATAGATGAATAGATAGATAGATAGATGGATGGATAGATAATTGGATAGATAGATAGATAGATGGATGGATGAATGGATGGATGGATGGATGGATAGATAGATAGATAGATAGATAGATAGATAGATAGATAGATAGATAGATAGGTGGATAGAAAGATATATAGATAGATAATTAGATAGATGTACAAATAGATGGATAGATAAATATATAGATATATAGATGGATGGATGGAATGGATGAACAGGTAGATAGATGGATGGACAGATAGATAGATAGATAGATAGATAGATAGATAGATAGATAGATAGATAGATGGATGGATGGATGGATGGATGGATGGATGGATGGATGGATGGATGGATGGATGGATGGATGGATGGACGGACGGACGGACGGACGTGTGTGTGTGTGTGTGTGTGTGCGGTGTGTGTGTGTGTGTGTGTGTGTGTGTGTGTGGTGTGTGTGTGGTGTGTGTGTGTGTGTGTATGTATGTGGTGTGTGTGTGTGTGTGTGTGTGTGTGTGTGTGTGTGTGTGTGTGTGCGTGCGTGCGTGCGTGCGTGCGTGCGTGCGTGCGTGCGTGCGTGTGTGTGTGTGTGTGTGTGTGTGTGTGTGTGTGTGTGTGTGTGTGTGTGTGTGTGTGTGTGAGTGAGTGTGGTGAAGTCTGTTGGCCCTGTCCACACGTGTGGTAGTATCACATTGTGTGTGCACTGTTGTGCGTTTTTTTCATGATCTGTTAACACGAGGACAGACGACTGTTGTGTGTTTGTTTCACGATGTAACACGAGGACAGACGACTGTTGTGTGTTTGTTTCACGATGTATTAACACGAGGACAGACGATTGTTGTGTGTTTGTTTCACGATCTATTAACACGAGGACAGACGACTGCTGTGTGTTTGTTTCACGATCTATTAACACGAGGACAGACGGCTGTTGTGTGTTGTTTCACGATCTATTAACACGAGGACAGACGACTGCTGTGTGTTTGTTTCACGATCTATTAACACGAGGACAGACGGCTGTTGTGTGTTTGTTTCACGATCTATTAACACGAGGACAGACGACTGTTGTGTGTTTGTTTCACGATCTATTAACACGAGGAGAGACGGCTGTTGGTGTGTTTGTTTCACGTTCTATTAACACGAGGACAGACGGCTGTTGTGTGTTTGTTTCACGTTCTATTAACACGAGGACAGACGAGGAAAAACAACAACAACAACAAAAGAAACAGGAAAGTAAAGGAAAAGAAGGAAGGAAAGAATTGACGATTAAATTAACCAACATCGGAATGCACCAAAAGAAACACACCAAAGAAAGAAAGGAATGCGCGCACGTACACAAACACACACGCACGCAGGCACGCACGCACACACGCACGCACGTACACACGCACGCTCGCACACATCTCCGAGTCCAGGAATCTGTGGCGCCACCTTTGGAAATACGGGCATCCTCTATTCAACAGGCAGGAAAATGACT
>CM031603.1:100383994-100391494 GCA_018398815.1 Conus ventricosus | reverse complement strand
CACACACACCACACACACCACACACACCACACACACCACACACACCACACCACACACACACACACACCCCAACACACACACCTCTTCGAAATCAAAACGTTATTCAGAATGTAAGACAGGGAAGTGGCAGCAGAAGAAAGAAGAAGGCGGAGAATGAGGGGGATGAGAAATCAGTGTGCTATGTTTTACACCGGAAAGGAAAACTGCTTGCTGTTGGCCATTTATGTCAGTGTGGTATGCTTTACCCCGGGAAAGGGACTGCTTGCTGTTTGCCATGTTATGTCAGTGTGGTATGTTTTACACCGGAAAGGAGACTGCTTGCTGTATTGGCATGTTTTTTTGTTTTTTTTAAAATGTTTTCTCGTTGTTTTTTTTTTTTTTTTTTTTTTTTTTTTTATAAATGGCACACATAAAGAAAGTACTTCACGGGACAACAGCGACATTATTTACAAACATCACAAAAATCATGAACATGTCACATAGTGTCCTCATAAATCCCTCATGACATTTAGAGAAATACGTTACATAAATTATATTTCAGTTCTTATTGTTCCATTTGATGCCCAAGGGTCACGGACAACCATGCAAAAGAAGGGAAATTATTTTTCTATGCATTATTAACATTATTTTGTTTTTAGTGGTATGAATGGAAACCATTTTGCCCCGTATTCTGCATAATTCATCTCCATCGATTTACATATGTTTCTCAATTTTATGTCTATAGCATAGTCCTTTAGAAACATTATTAGGTTGGGTTTCATCTTATTAATTCTACATTTGTATATGAAATATTTTCCATTAAAATGATTAAGCCCTAACATTCATCTGTTTTTGTTTTCTCATCAGTGCCAAACTATTTAAGCTTACATTAAATGAAAATCTTTCACAGTGTAAACCCACTTATTTTTTAGAGTATTTTCAAGTTGTTTCCAAAAAGGGTATGTGCAAATTCACATTCCCACAAGTAGTGACTAATCGAATCTTTCTCTCTATTACAGATGTTATACATGTCACTATCCACAACTTGCTTCTTTTCAAATACTGTTATTACTAAAATTTCTGTGACATGTTTTAAGCTGGAACCATTTCAGTTTTATTTCTTTTATTTTCTTAATTCTTTTCAGTTACGTCTGTCCAAATTAATAGGTATATTAAGGCGCTGTTCCCATTTCATAAAAGAGCTGATGTTTAAAACTTCAATGTTTCTATCATATATCATAGTGGATGCGTGCCCCTTTAGTGGCGCCACAAATTTTTTTGTCACGCTAATGTTCTGTCATTACTTTGGGATTACTGTCGAGTTTTATTGACATTTTCTTCGCATAGTCTTTTTTGATTGTACGCAACTTATGTCATTTAGAAAATTGACCTCAGATCCCAGCTTCTCTGACAGTGTGTGACGGCTTATAAAGTTACCAGTGCTTTAAAAGTTTAACCAAAATATATTGTTTGCATCCATTTCTTGTAAAAGAACGGTTTATTCCCACTTTGAACTTTTGTTACAAAAAAGGTTCAATAGTTAGATCGGGGTTATTTTTAATTCTGCACGGTTGCAAAAAAAATGTATATTGCCTGAAAAACATCTCTCCAAAAAATTATTTTATTTTGCTTTGTACAAATCTATCTGGTCGATATGAAATCAAGGGCATCGATTTCAGGACATAATGAATGTTTGTACTGTTTTCCACTTTTCAAATTTTGCCGTATACTTTCTTAATCCAGGCGATTTTTAAGGATTTTGGGTATATATCTTAGATTGGGTATACCTAGCTCTCCTTTCCAAATATTTTGCACAGAATATTTTCTTTTTAATTTTATCATTTTTGTTGTTCCAAACAAACTTGAAAACACATATTTTGCAACATATCTATCTGAGAGTCTGGAGGGTTGGGCAGAAGGATCCACAAATTTTATACGTTTTGATAGCACTAATGATTTTAGCACTGTATTCTATCTTGTGGTGTTTAAATTTCTCTTTTTGACCATATTTTAAATAGATTTTTAACTTCTAAAAATTTTTCTGTCACATTGATTTGAGTATATTTGTCAGATTATTCGTTAACCACACCCTAGTATTTTAAATTTTAAACGGTTCCATTCCATTTTATATAAGGGTAAGTACGTGTTCGACGAATTCTTTTTTTTATCCCTAACCAAACATTAAACGTTTTTTTCATAGTTTAATTTAAGTCCAGATATTTGCTCAAAATTCATAGAGATCTGTGAACAACTTTTCATATGATTTTTTTATCTCTTCCAGTGTGAAGGTGGTGTCATTTGCAAACTGATTTGTCTTGATTTCTGTATTTTTTTTTTTATGCCTTTAACATCTTGATCTTTCCTTATTTTTTTTTGCTAGTATTTCGGACATAGAACAAAAAAAATAGGGGGATATAGGATCTCCTTGTCGGCATCCTCTTCCAATAGAAAATCCTGAAGAAACCTTCCCGTTCACTATAACATAAGACCTTATCTTTTCATAAAAAGATAATATCCATTGCTGTATTCCTTTTTCCCAAACGAAAGCACGTAGAACCCTACTCATGTATGACCAGTCAACAGAGTCAAATGCTTTTCGAAATCGACAGATACTAAAAAACCCCGGCAAGCGGTTCACCTCTAAATAGGAATTACGTTATAATTTATGGTTCTTTTAAAATGTCTCCTATGTATCTACCCGGGGAAAGAAACTGACTGGTCCTCATTTATGATTTGGGGTTTTAACAGATTTTATTCCACCTGCAATAAGGCCCGAAGCAATTTTTATAAATAACATTTAGAAGTGAAATTTGGGCTCCAGTTTTTTATGTATTCTCGTGGCTTATCCCTTTTGGTAAACAAATTATTATACCTTCTTTTTTGTGTTATAGACATTTCGCCTTTATTGTATCCCTCGTTTAATGAACGGACAAAAAAATCCCCCCAATTGTCTCCAAAAGAATTTAAACAAATTTACTGTCATACCATCTGTCCCAGGACGTTTATCATTCTCCATGTTTTTTAGACTTTAGTAGCTTCCTCTAAGGTAATTGGTCCCTCCAACCCATCGGATTCTGCTTGAGTTTGTTTGGGTAGATTTTTTGGCATATTTTTCAATTTCAATATCTTTTACTTTCTTTTCTGCATTAAATGTTTAAAATAGTTCTTTGTTTCTTCTAACATAAGGTCCGTTTCTGTTAGAGTAGTTTTCCCTTTTTTCGTGACTTAGTTTTTAAACTTCTTTTGCTTACAAAGGTTTCTTTTTTCCAGTGAGCAGAAGTATTTGTTTACTTTTTCCCCTGTGACGCCATCTTGCCCCTGGACCTTACTATTATTCCTTCATCTTTGTTTTCCTAATCTCATTCAATTCATCTTTTTTCTTTTTCAGGGTTGCCACGTCCGCTTCCAATAAAGGGAGTTTTGCTTTCCAAAGCTTGAATTTCTTTTCAATGTGTTTTTCTTTCTCATTTATGTTTTTATTTTTATGAATGCTAAATGTTATTGTTTCTGCTTTATTTCCATAATCAGATATCTAAGAATAACTGGTCTGAAACTGAAAACTGAATTTGATTGTCTGGGATTTTATCAAGAGAATTTCTACTGTATTTGGGAGTAGCGCATATTGTTCCTTAAATTTCTTCAATCTTTCATTTAAAAGGTCTACATATATCTTATCTCTCAAAAGTGAAGAGTTAAATTTCCAAAAACCTTTATGTCTGTCTTCTTTTCTAAAAGCAATGTTTATATATACCAAAGAGCGATCTGTTTTGTATCCAAATAAGATATCAGCATCTTCAATATTAGTGATTAATGTATCGGACACTAAAAAGAAATCTAGCCTGCTTTGTTGGAAGGGTTTCTGTCTTCTCCATGTTATGTCACTGTGGTATGGTTTACACCGGAAAGGAGACTGCTTGCTGTTTGCCATGATGTTATGAAAGTACACCCAGTCTGCTTTTTCTCTTCTTTTTTCTTTTCTTTTCTCTTTTTTTTTTCAACCGCATGTCTGCTTTTGTTGCTCTGTTCCACTGTGTGTGTGTGTGTGTGTGTGTGTGTGTGTGTGTGTGTGTGTGTGTGTGTGTGTGTGTGTGTGTGTGTGTGTGTGTGTGTGTGTGTGTGTGTGCGCGCGCGCGCATGCTTACATGTGTGTGTGTGTATGCGCGCGCGCATGCTTACATACTTACATATGTGTGTGTGGTGTGTGTGTGTGTGTGTGTGTGTGTGTGTGTGTGTGTGTGTGTGTGTGTGTGTGTGTGTGTGTGTGTATGCGCGTGCGTGCGTGCGTGCGTGCGTGCGTGCGTGCGTGCGTGCGTGCGTGTGCGTGTGTGTGTGTGTGTGTGTTTATGTTTCCATTCTATGTCTACAGACCTGTCAGTCTCTCCGTCTGTCTGTCTGTGACTTGTGTCTGTGGCATCTTTCAGAGGACAAGGCCATCCATCAATGATGGTTGTAAAAGACCAGGGCTCAGACTTCCCATCAGTCACTCCTAATCTGGACCTGGTCTTCAGGGCTGCTGGCAACAGGGCGTCTACAGCGCTCTCTGTGTTTATGTCTTGTTTGTTTCTCTGTCTGTCTGCGTATGTCACACCACACACACACACCACACACACACACACACACACACACACACACACACACACACACACACACACACACACACACATACACACAATCTCTCTCTCTGTGTCTGTGTCTGTCTGTCTGTCTGTCTCTCTCTCTCTCTCTCTCTCTCTCTCTCTCTCTCTCTCTCTCTCTCTCTCTCGCTCTCTCTCTCTCTCCCGCCCCCACGGCTTTCTCGAGAAAAGGGACATATATCAAAGCTTCCAAGCGAATGTTTCGAACATCCAGTAGTGACCTTAGAGTCAATAACATTTCAGTGTCTACCTTTTTTTTCTTTCTCCTTCTTGCTTTCCATACAAGAGGAGAGAAATCAGAGACATGCGGGTGGGGATCAGGACCCATACAAGAGGAGATCAATCAGAGACAGGCGGGTGGGGATCAGGACCCATACAAGAGGAGATCAATCAGAGACAGGCGGGTGGGGATCAGGACCCATACAAGAGGAGATCAATCAGAGACAGGCGGGTGGGGATCAAGACCCATAGAAGAGGAGATCAATCAGAGACAGGCGGGTAGGGATCAAGACCCATAGAGAGGAGATCAATCAGAGACAGGCGGGTGGGGATCAAGACCCATACAACAGGAGATCAATCAGAGACAGGCGGGTGTGGATCAAGACCCATACAAGAGGAGATCAATCAGAGACAGGCGGGTGGGGATCAGGACCCATACAAGAGGAGATCAATCAGAGACAGACGGGTGGGGATCAAGACCCATACAAGAGATCAATCAGAGACAGGCGGGTGGGGATCAAGACCCATAGAAGAGGAGATCAATCAGAGACAGGCGGGTGTGGATCAAGACCCATACAAGAGGAGATCAATCAGAGACAGGCGGGTGTGGATCAAGACCCATACAAGAGGAGATCAATCAGAGACAGGTGGGTGGGGATCAGGACCCATACAAGAGGAGATCAATCAGAGACAGACGGGTGGGGATCAAGACCCATACAAGAGATCAATCAGAGACAGGTGGGTGGGGATCAAGACCCATAGAAGAGATCAATCAGAGACAGGCGGGTGGGGATCAAGACCCATACAAGAGGAGATCAATCAGAGACAGGCGGGTGGGGATCAAGACCCATACAAGAGGAGATCAATCAGAGACAGGCGGGTGGGGATCAAGGCCCAGACGACGCATCAGTCTTCACACCCATTAGCAGACCGGGAGCCCTAAGGGGCGACCACCCACATGGAGGTCATGCAGCTCACAGTGTGATCGCCATTGTTGACCCCGCTAAATGTGGTCAGCGCCAGTGGTGGACAACTGACCGTGGACAGCAGACAGAGCAGTCCGGCTGGTGCCTGTCTTCCCAGGCCATTGTGTCAGCTGATGACGCTCCTCCATCGCTGGAACAACACATTGCTCCATGGACGACCCTAAAGCGATCCCCTGTCAGATGATCTGCTACAGGACATTTTCATAATGCCTTACTAAGTTACTGCCGCTACCAACTGCCGTGGCGAAGTAGTGTCGTGGACTCCTGGCTGGGAGATCGTGTGTTCGATTCCAATCAGAGACATTTGTGGGATTGTTCTGCCCCTACCGGCTCCTACCCAGAGTTGAGTTTGCTACGGGCTCAGTTGGGAAGACTGGGACCACACAATCGAGTTTCATCCACTTAATGGATGCATCTCTAAGAGTGTTGCTCAAATTTTCTGACCAACACTGCAGGTGTCTGTATTTCTCGGGCCTGGTTGAGACCGGGATACTTCATCAAAGTAAAGGTAAGTAAAGCGCTATCAGTCAGTCTCAGACCAGAATGGAAATCCGTAGCATCATTTTCAACATCCTCATCCTTGTCGATCAGCATAAAAAAAGTTTCAGATTCTGTGGCCCTTCATGTCCTGCTCTCATGGTGAGTTCAGTTCTGATGGCCTGTCCACGTCTATGGCCTTGGTTTGATTCTGTCGGGGTCACTGCTCTCATGGTGAGTTCAGCTTTGATGGCCTGTCACCGTCTATGGCCTTGGTTTGATTCTGTCGGGGTCTCAGGTATTGACAGCTCACAGGGACTGTCACTGGAAGGACGTGTTGGCGTCCTCCGGAGGAGAGCTCACTCACTCCAGCTCCGCGACTAAGCAATTACTGTCGTCAGCAGGCTGTCGGGGGCTTATTAGGTGGTGTCCTGCGTATGTTAGATCAGAACAGGCGCCACTGAACACCACTGAAGTGACTCGGTGGCAATACAGTGTCTTCTCCTGTGGGTTGCCTCTTGACGAGTTGACATTGATTGCTCCCTGTGGTTGTCCGGTGCCGGGACTTTGGCGGGGCAGGCCGGTCTGTGACCGTCGATAGACAGTCAGAATGAGCGGCGTGGGTGCAATGTCACTGAGGTGGCACAGAAGATGGGTCAATAACAGCAAAACAAACAAACAACAACAACAAAAAGAAGAAAAAAAAAAAAAAAAAAAAAAAAGAAAAACATACATTTCGATCACAAGACAAATCCCAAAGGCAGAAAGACATATGTTTTATATCAGATTCTATGTGATTCAACGCCACCAGAAAACATTCTGAAAGCTGTGTGTTTTATACCAGATTCTATGTGATTCAACGCCACCAGAAAACATTCTGAAAGCTGTGTGTTTTATACCAGATTCTATGTGATTCAACGCCACCAGAAAACATTCTGAAAGCTGTGTGTTTTATACCAGATTCTATGTGATTCAACGCCACCAGAAAACATTTTGAAAGCTGCATTACTCTGCAGTGAAAATATGCCGTCACGTTACGACACTCTGAGAGTGACAATATCATCTGACCCATAAATACCATTTATGTATGGCTGTCTTCCTAAATTGAACTAATATCCAACGTGCAGATTTATCCAGACAGCCATCGGAAGTTCCAACCATACCGCAATTTTCAAATCACCCCACCCCCCTTTTTTTCTTAAACT
>CM031603.1:100346494-100378994 GCA_018398815.1 Conus ventricosus | reverse complement strand
AAACTCTTCACTAGCTGCATGAGGGACCCATCACAATTCCTCCTGAAGGCAGATCTCTTTGTATATGTGAACCAACAAATGACTGGACGAACACATGATTCACTCAATGAATGAAGAAGGGAAAGTGGGCTGGACGAACTGATTCTTCCCATTAAATCTACAACCTACGTTTTTTTTTTTTTTAATTTGCAGACCAGTTTTTCAATTTGCATACCAAGCGACAAGTCAGAACCCTATCACATCATGAGGCCCACAACTCGTAGGCCAACAGCACTGGGTCTTGGTGACGGACGATGAAGCAGCCAAGGACCTCCAAACCTTCTAGTATCGGTCACGTGCAACAGGGAAGAGGCGTGGGCACAGGTCTAGTCCTTTAGGTTGTCCATCAGTGACTTCTGTTTCTACCTCGTGGACGCTTATCCTCCACTGTACCCTGCAGGATGGTCTTGGACTAGGATTCATGGTGACTATAGGTCCGCCCTCTTCTTACACACTGTCGAATAGTTTTAGACATGGAAGCCATTGTGAGATACATGCCCACCCTCCACTCTACCCGCTAGATGGCCTCTGACTGGGAATCCTCGTGATATACATGTACGCCCTCCACTCTACCCGCTAGATGGCCTCTGACTGGGAATCCTCGTGATATACATGTACGCCCTCCACTCTACCCGCTAGATGGCCTCTGACTGGGAATCCTAGTGATATACATGTACGCCCTCCACTGCACCCTGCAGGATGGCCTTGGACAGGGAGTCTTGGTGATATTCATGCCCATCCTTCGCAGTATCCTACAAAATGGTTTGGACTAGGATTCATGGTGACATATAATTATGTCCATCCTCTGTCGAAAAGCTTTAGACTTGAGATCATTGTGAGATACATGCCCGCCCTCCATTCTGCCCTGTAGAATGGTCCTGGGCATAGGGTCAATATGACCTACACAGCAATGTTTCATTGCACCCCCTACATGGTCTTAGACAGAGAAGCATGCTGACATACATGCCCGCAATGGCCAAGCTGTTTGGACTTTGAATTCAATATCTTTTATCAGTGTCCACTTCTTGCATCCCTAAGGAAGCATGGTCATCACCGATGACCCAGTGCATTCCATGGTCACTGGGGGAGGGGGGGGGGGGGGGGCAGACAGACCTGGTGTTCCACATACCAGGGGGTCGTCTCATGGCAGACGTAGCCAGAGCCAGCCTCGTCTTGACCTTCTTGTTAAACCGCCGTCCTTGCTCATAATGGACCCGTGATACTTGAACTGGTCCTTTTCCGTGATATCAGCCTGTTCATCGGGATGCTGACTGCTGACTGCTGCCTGAAACTCTTCACTAAGCTTTTCCTGTTTGTGAGCCAACGCCCATTCTGTATGTGCTTGATAGTAAGTAACTTCCTGAAGCTCCGCTTCGTTGTCTCATGAAAGGCCAACATCATTAGCATAACCTACGAAACAAAAATACTTGCGTCCAACACAAAGGAATATCTTGAAGTCTAGCATGTTGTGTACATTGCATTCTCTGGGCTAATGAAAGCGAGGAAAACGCCTTGTCCTACCCTTATGATTATTCGAAGGAAGTTGCTGAATTGTTTACATCTTTGAAGAATGTTCCTGTGATTGGTTGTGGATGTTGTCAAAGTCACAGTACTTCACGGCCTGCTACAAGCCTTCATGATCGACACCATCAAAGGCGTTCTCAAAGACGATGACTTAATGGTAGAAAAAAAAAACGTTGGAGCTGAAGATGCTTGGCTATCAATGAGGATCCGTTCAGTGGATCCTTTTCAGCCTGAACCCTGAGTGTACCTTCACGAGGATTTCGTCTTCCTTTGGAACCCGTTCAACAGCTTCTGACTCACGTGACTGTTCAGAGCCGGTTGATTCAACCGATGGCCCTTCAGTTTTGACATTCAGAGATGATTCAACTGATGGCTCTTCAGTTTTGACATTCAGAGATGATTCAACCGATGGCCCTTCAGTTTTGACATTCAGAAATGATTCAACTGATGGCTCTTCACTTTTGACTTTCAGAGATGATTCAACTGATGGCTCTTCAGTTTTAACATTCAGAGATGATTCAACCGATGGCCCTTCAGTTTTGACATTCAGAGTTGATTCAACTGATGGCCCTTCAGTTTTGACATTCAGAGATGATTCAACTGATGGCTCTTCACTTTTGACATTCAGAGCTTACCTTTCTACGGTAGATATTTTATGATGATTGTGTCCGTTAAACGGTTCTCTTTGAGACGTGTTCAGTACTCTTTCCAAGCAGAAGATTCATTCTGCATTGTGCTGTATGACCTACCCCCTTCACAGGAGACCCCCCCCCCCCCCCCCCCCCCCCCGTGCCATATTCGTAGTACTAGCCGTGCACAGAACGAGTGGCCATCGTACGCAACCGACCTTCTTCTTCTTCTTCTTCTTCTTCTTCTTCTTCTTCTTCTTCTTCTTCTTCTTCTCTTCCTCCTCTCTCTCCTCCTCCTCCTCCTCTTCCTCCTTCTTCTTCTTGTTCCTCCTTGTTTATCGTTTCCTTCAGACTTTGGCAAATACAACTCCCATGTTGCTGTGACTTCTTGTACGTGTGTTAGTTGCAAAGTGCACACAGAATGTACACCTGACCTCTCCTTCGAAAGACTAGTACTCAGCAAGCTACTGAAGGTTTGATGGGCGAGGGAAAAAAATGCCTTGCAGAAGATCGGAACCGCAGACCCGGGATTATCTCCCTTCCTTGGCGAGCGTGCTATCCACTGGGCCACCTTTCAACCTTTTGAGACTGGCGGTCTCCCATGCCGCCCCTCTCTCTCTACTCCTCTCTCTCTCTCTCTCTCTCTCTCTCTCTCTTTCCTGGCCCTGCAGGCGACAGGTCCCCAGTGACGAGTTGTCTCCCCCGGCAGCGCCAGTCGGAGAGCAAGAGATTTATCTCCCCTCGGGGGACCCCTTTCACCTCCCTTGATAATCTGGTCGTTCGTCTTGGTTAGTGGGGCTAGTGGGCGATTGTGTTGATATTGGCGGTGGTGGGATGTGGGTGATGGTGGTGGTGGTTGTGGGGGTGATGATGGTGGTAGTGGTGTTCGATGGCAAATGGGACCCCATGTAAAATGCCTCCAGGACTAATGATGAGACTCATGATGACGGGAAGGAGGAGCAGGAGGAGGAAGAGGAGGAGGACGACGACGATGACGGCGACGTCTACGGTAGTGAAGAAGAAGAAGACGAAGACAGAAAAAGAAAGAAGCATGACGAACCGGTGGGGAAAAAACACGGGAAAAGAGGCAGGAACCTGATGAAACACAGAGAGAGAGAGAGAGAGAGAGAGAGAGGAGAGAGAGAGAGAGAGAGAGAGAGAGAGAAGAAGAAGAAGAAGAAGAGGAAGAAGAAATTGTAGTGTTGGTTAGCTTAGTGGTAATCTTAGAGATGTCTAGGGTCGAATCCATCAATTCTAGCTCCTGTCGCTCCACATGAAAGCTGAGATTTTCGCTTCATGTATTGCCCCTTTTGTAATTGAAAAAAAAAAATGATCATAATCATAATCATCATAATAATAACAAGTTATCAATACCACCAGAATGATAATTGAAACAGTAAACATAAATAATGGACAGGGAAATCTATTTTATTTGTAAACACTCTTCATGACCTATTAAAACACGTCTATATATCTATATGTCTATCTAGCTGTCTATCTATTTATCGCCTTAATTATTATTGTCATTATCACCGTCATTATCATTATTATCATTGTTATTGTTTTGTTGTTGTTGTTGGCAAACACGACTCGAAGTAACAATCAGTGACGAAGACGTTGGGGCTTAACAAACTTAGCCGTTTAGGTCATTAACAAACTTAGCCGTTTAGGTCATTAACAAACTTAGCCGTTTAGGTGTCTTTAAACAAACTTAGCCATTTTACGTGTCTTTAACAAACATAGCCATTTACGTGTCTTTTAACAAACTTAGCCATTTACGTGTCTTTAACAAACATAGCCATTTACGTGTCTGTAACAAACTTAGCCATTTACGTGTCTTTAACAAACATAGCCATTCACGTGTCTTTACCAAACTTATCCATTCAGGTGTCTTTAACAAACATAGCCATTTACGTGTCTTTAACAAACTTAGCCATTTAGGTGTCTTTAACAAACATAGCCATTTACGTGTCTTTAACAAACTTAGCCATTTAGGTGTCTTTAACAAACAATGCCATTTACGTGTCTTTAAGTAACAAACTTAGCCATTTAGGTGTCTTTAACAAACGTAGCCATTTACGTGTCTTTAATTAACAAACTTAGCCATTTAGGTGTCTTTAACAAACATAGCCATTTACGTGTCTGTAACAAACTTAGCCATTCACGTGTCTTTAACAAACATAGCCATTTACGTGTCTTTAACAAACTTAGTCATTTACGTGTCTTTACCAAACTTATCCATTTAGGTGCCGAATTGAAAAAAAAAAAAATGTGCGAAGTCTGGACTGTATGTGAAAAAAAACTCAATTCTTCCACATCAGTGCAAACGATATCAGAGAACTCCCAGATATTATTGCACCAAAAATGAATCGTCATTTGCTTTAAATCAAATCTATAATGAGACAGAATAGTTTTATCAGCATTTGCTAACGTCATCACTATATTGTCTATTCTCAAATATGTACATCATGTTGGGGCAGGACAAGAAGAAGAAGAAGAAGAAGAAGAAGAAGAAGAAGAAGAAGAAGAAGAAGAAGAAGAAGAAGAAGAAGGAGAAAGGAACATAATAATTAGCTGGAGTCAAACAATGTGCATGCTGGCTTAATATGTTTCTATTTCTTTGTTGTTGTTGTTTGTTGTTGGTTTTCTGTTTTTGTTTTTTTTGTTTTGTTTTGTTTAATTTTCATCTGTCCCATTACAACACACTTGAACCTGATTTTGTCTCCAGAGAAAAACAGTTTTATCCTCACTCCCTATGCATTGAATATGTAAATCTCTCTCTCTCTCTCTCTCTCTCTCTCTCCTCTCTCTCTCTCTCTCTCTCTCTCTTCTTCTCTCTCTCTCTCTCTCTCTCATGTGTGTGTGTGCGTGTGTGGTGTGTGTGTGTGTGTGTGTGTGTGTGTCTTCTTCTTCTTCTTCCTAAAATACTGGTTCACTCAAAAACGAGTAGGTCACCAGCGCGCATGTTAAAAAGTAAAATAAAATAACATAAAATAGTGCGACTCAGACTGTTGGCCCCTGGAGCAAATTTGGCAACAAGGGGTCGCACTCGATATTCAAGAAGTTAAAAGCAATGGCCAAATTCAGGCCCAGGTAACAGAAAATATCTGGGGAAGTAAAGATAGAAAATCGTCAATATGCAATCTCAAAACTGTCGTATCAATTTGTTTTTTTAAATGAGATTGCATTTGGGGCAATCTTGATGGCACCCGGCAGTGAGTTTCCACAGCCGTACAGAACTGGGATAAAAAAAAATGTAAGTGCTGTCAATATTTGATGCAGGTATGGTATAACATTGACCGCCACTCCGGGTGCTACTTTTATTCAATACTATTGTTCCATTGGAATATCGATTACTTTAGCCTGAAGAAGATGTTAAGTTTGATAAAAGCTCTTCTCTCTTCTAAGGGTTTCCATTCTAATTTCCTCATGTTCTTCCTAGTATTCCCCCTTTTCTCTGATGTAGTTCCCTCTTACGAACCGTGCTGCTCGCTTCTGAATCTTTCGAGGTACAATGTCCTTTAGATGGTAAGGATCCCAAACTGAGCAACCATATCCATACTGGTCTAACCAGTGTTTTGTAGCAGTCGTCTTTAACCTTTTGGGGCATCATTGATATTCCTGTATAAGAAAGCTAAAGATGTTATTTGCTTTCTTACACACTAAATTGTAATGTTTTTTTTCATTTGAGACGACTATCTATAATCACGCCTAAATAAAATTTTGCAGCATTAGTTTCTTTAAGAAAAGTATTATGGGTAGAATAATCTGATCTGTGTGTGTGTGTTGTGTGTGGGGTGTGTTGTGTGTGTGTGTGTGTGTGTGGGGTGTGTTTTGCGTGTGGTTGTGTGTGTGGGGTGTGTGTGGGGGTGTGTGTGTGTGTGCGTGTGTGCGTCGTGTGCGTGCGTGTGCGTGCGTGCGTGGTGTGTGTGTGTGTGTGTGTGTGTGTGTGTGTGTGGTGTGTGTGTGTGTGTGTGTGTGAGTGAGTGATGAGAAGAGAGCGAGAGCGAGCGAGCGAGAGAGAGAGAGAGAGAGAGAGAGAGAGAGAAGCAGAAACATGATGAAGATAATCAGAAGATGTGACGACATTCCCAAATGGGTGATGAGTAAAAAGAAGCCAACGCACGTCAAAGCAAACCATGTTGCTTATGCTCCACGGGGGGAAAAGAGGGGATGGGGTAGGGTGGGAGTACTCATCAAGAATGGCAAGGAAGCAAATAAACAACCCGCAGATCCAAATAACAAAGCAACCAGCCACCCACTCAACAACCAGTCATCCAAACCCCACCCCAATTTAAAAAAAAAAAAAATTACCCTGAGATAGTTTTGGCTTAGGACGCCTTTTGACCTGCCACCTTAATCTTCATCATCACCCCACCCCCCTCCTCCTCCGTTTATCACCCCCCCCCCCCCCCAACGGCTCCCTTCCCGCCCACCCCGTCTCGCCGGCGTCACATCAGGCGACGGCGTCAACGGGCGGCAGTGGATTTGGGCGACTTGAGGAGGGGGAGGGGCGGACACACATCTGCTCGTTTCTCACAACCGCGAGCTGTGACGTTTGGCGGCTCGAGGACAGCACGTGCCAGGCACGCGCGCGCCCGTCACTGAAGTGGCGGTAGTAGTGTGAGTGGCCGCTGCCCCCGCCGTGGGCAAGAAGGGCAGTCCGCGGAGAAAGCTGGCGAGGGGGCAGCAGCTGATTGGCCGACAAGTCCAGTTCCCAGATGTGAAGTGGAGAGTCGGAGTGCCTGACTGTCTCTCTCTCTCTCTCTCTCTCTGTCTATCTCTGCTTTGCGCGTGCGCACGTGTGTGTGTGTGTGGTGGGGGGGGGGGTGTACGTGCGTGCGTGCGTGCGTGCGCACGGGCGTGTGTGTATGTGTGCGCCTGCGTGCGTGCGTGTGCGCGCATACGTGCGAGAGAGAGAGAGAGGAGAGAGAGAGGTGGGGGTGGGGGTTGGAGGCAAATAGAGAGAGACACTAACATAGGATTAACAAAGTTCTATCGCCGTTTGGCTTGCTAACAGAATACGCTTCCTCACTGTGATGGATCTGATGGCCTGTGTGGCCAGCCTGGCGTCTTCCAGACACAGAGGATGCACTGCACTCGCTACAACCTACTAGGAATGATGGGCATTTTCAACCCTTCGCACAATGTGATTGATACCACTAACTAGTAACAGAGGCCTAATATTTCAGTGGTTTGTCCTGTGATCTGTTTGTCTAGATCGTCCTGCGGAACCCGTAAATCTGTTTGTTTTTTCCCCTAAGATTTGCTTCAACTATTTAAATTTGACCAATGGCCAAAACTTCTTTGTTCGATGGTCTTCATGAAGAGTTATAGGAAATAGATGATTTTTTACAACTTGGTGGGCGTTGACCACTGTACTGTCTGGAGCTCCAACAGAAGTAATGAATGGAGGGCAGTCTGCCTCTGGCATGGTGCGAGGACTGAAGTCGATCGACTGTCGTTAGTTGATGTCCAGTCTTTTGGATAATGACACACGTTCAGGTGGATTGAGGGAATGCTTGTTTGGTATTTACTATTTGATGTTAGCAGAGCGTTCACTGGTTCAGCCTGAATTGTCCTCACAGAGGCAAGAGCTGTCCCAGTGCTGCTGTCCATTGGGATCGATCATGAAGTTCGTTTGATTTAACAGAAAGGATTGATCTGCAGGTGAGACTCAGCCTCGGACAGAGAGAGAGAGAGAGAGAGAGAGAGAGAGAGAGAGAGAGAGAGAGAGAGAGAGAGAGAGAGAGAGAGCTGGGGGGAGGGAGAGCGGGTGCGAGGATTAACGACTACGTCATGTAGCGTATAAAAGAAAAAGTCCTGTTATTTTTGTTTTGTTTTGAAATGATGGCACGAAGCTAACCCGTGTCTTATCAATTTGCATCTTCACTAGTCTGCTACATCAAAGCAGTGGAGTTTGTCAGTGAGCATTGGCCATGCATGGCTTCTCCCTCGCCCTAACGTCTCTCCTCCCCCCCCCCCCCCCCGTGCCCCCCCCCCCCCTGCCCCTCCCCCCTTCCCCGCCCTTCCGCTTGTAATTCAAGCTGCTATTTTCTTGTTCAGTTTTGACATATTTGTGAAAATTTGTGGTTTTCGTGTTGTTATATAGTTTCATGTGTATGTCTGTGTTATGTAACTGACTGTGTAACATTGTGGTTTTCGTGTTGTTATATAGTTTCATGTGTATGTCTGTGTTATGTAACTGACTGTGTAACATTGTGGTTTTCGTGTTGTTATAATTATAGTTTCATGTGTATGTCTGTGTTATGTAACTGACTGTGTAACATTGTGGTTTTCGTGTTGTTATATAGTTTCATGTGTATGTCTGTGTTATGTATTATAACTGTAACATTGTGGTTTTCGTGTTGTTATATAGTTTCATGTGTATGTCTGTGTTATGTAACTGACTGTGTAACATTGTGGTTTTCGTGTTGTTATATAGTTTCATGTGTATGTCTGTGTTATGTAACTGACTGTACGCTTGTAACGGATGACCGTTTGTGTTTTGATGATAATTCTAACTAACAAGAACCTCTATGGGGTGTGCTATTCTACACTGGCTGTTGGACCAAATGTTTATTACACATCACAATGAGTGCTCCTGTTCATTGATCGGTTGATGAGTTAAGATCGTGATAGATCCATGGACACATAAAGTCCGTGTGTTGAGATGACCATCTATAGAGATGTCCTTGTACAGAGAATGGAAATGTTACTGCTGTCCTTTGGTATACAGGCTGTCATAATGATGCGGTGTATTTTCCTTTGTTTTGTGAGTAGAAAAGACCGATAACTGAAGATCGTTGTTACTGGTTGACAGTCTGCAAGAGACTGACCACGTGATGTGGCAATGACCACGTGATGTAGCAAGAGTGTATTGTGACTCGCTGACTGCATGGTGATGTAGTGAACGCTATGTAAACCCAGTCATTGACCACGCGTGAACTCTCCCTCTCTCTCCTCTCTCCTCTCTCTCTCTCTCTCTCTCTCTCTCTCTCTCTCTCTCTCTCTCTCTCTCTCTCTCATTGCTCCCATGCATGGTATACTGTAACACCTAAGTGTGCTCATTCTGCTACTACTGACGGAGCATTGTTAATTCACTGAGGGAGATTCCCTGGTGGTAAATGTACGGTTCTTTTGCAGACACCTGTCTGTAGGGTATTAGCTAATGTCAGCTAACCTCATGTTATTGTTACTTCACTGAGGGAGATTCCCTGGTGGTGAATGTATGGTTATTTTGCAGAAACCTGTCTGTAGGGTATTAGCTAATGTCAGCAAACCTCATGTTACAAGTTGTCCACCCCTGCAGAGAGTGCTGCCTTATCTGGACCCACCTGGTTTGATGCTTTTTGTTATTTGTTTATTCGCCCCACCCCAGCCCCCATTTGCCAATGCTGTAGTTTATTTATCAAAGTGTGTTTCTTTTCTGTCAGCAACAAGTCTCTCGGTACTGTGGATCCATTTATGAAATCATGATGTTGACCTGTTTAATATAGTTCAAGGTACATTGGACTTCATCATGGAGTTTGCCACTCATTCATCAGCCTTTACTGATCAATGTATGACCTATTGCACCACAGATAATTCCTCGTATTCATCAAACTTTACTGATCAAAGTATGCACCACAGATAATCCCTCTTAATCATCCACCTTTACTGATCAATGTATGGCTTATTGCAGCACAGATAATTCCTCTTATTCATCAACCTTTACTGATCAATGTATGGCGTATTGCACCACAGATAACCCCTCCATAGTCACACTTATTCATCCACCTTTACTGATCAATGTATGGCCTATTGCACCACAGATAACCCCTCAATAGTCACACTTATTCCTCAACCTTTACTGATCAATGTATGGCCTATTGCACCACAGATACTCCCTCTTATTCATCCACCTTTACCGATCAATGCATAGCCTATTGCACCAAGATAGTCCCTCAATAGTGACACGTATTCATCCACCTTTACCTATCAATGTATGGCCTATTGCACCAAGATACTCCCTCTTATCCATCAACATTTACCGATCAATGCATGGCCTATTGCACCAGGATAATCCCTCGATAGTCAAACTTAGTCCTCAACCTTTACCGATCAATGTATGGCCTATTGCACCACAGATAATCCCTCCATAGTTACACTTATTGATCAATCTTTGCTGATCCATGTATGGCCTATTGCACCACAGATAATCCCTCAATAGTCGCACTCATTCCTCAACCTTTACTGATCAATGTATGGCCTATTGCACCACAGATAATCCCTCTTATTCCTCAACCTTTACTGATCAACGTATGGCCTATTGCACCACAGATAATCCCTCAATAGTCGCACTCATTCCTCAACCTTTACTGATCAATGTATGGCCTATTGCACCACAGATAATCCCTCTTATTCCTCAACCTTTACTGATCAATGTATGGCCTATAGCACCACAGATAATCTGTCAACAGTCACACTTATTCATCCACCTTTACTGATCAATGTATGGCCTATTGCACCACAGATAATCTGTCAACAGTCACACTTATTCATCCACCTTTACTGATCAATGTATGGCCTATAGCACCACAGATAATCTGTCAACAGTCACACTTATTCATCCACCTTTACTGATCAATGTATGGCCTATAGCACCACAGATAATCTGTCAACAGTCACACTTATTCATCCACCTTTACTGATCAATGTATGGCCTATTGCACCACAGATAATCTGTCAACAGTCACACCTATTCATCCACCTTTACTGATCAATGTATGGCCTATTGCACCACAGATAACCCCTCTTATTCCTCAACCTTTACTGATCAATGTATGGCCTATTGCACCACAGATAATCCCTCAATAGTCACACTTATTCCTCACCCTTTACTGATCAATGTATGGCCTATTGCACCACAGATAATCTCTCAATAGTCACACTTATGCCTCAACCTTTATTGATCAATGTATGGCCTATTGCACCACAGATAATCTCTCAATAGTCACATGGAAGGCCGATGTCTGTGTGCAGCAGGTGTGCCTGGTGCTGAAAAAGCTGTCGCTCTGTCAAACTGGGCTGATCACAGAGATCAGCGTTGATCAGCGAAGCAATAAGGGCACGTCTCTTTAGGATCAGTCACGTGCAAAACATTATGGACCGACAGCTGTGTGCCGCTGACGTCCTGCTGTTAGCTGCAGTGTCACAGGCACATTGCCTCTTTGCCCAACCAAACATACATAGAGCGCATTGTAGTGTGTGTGTGTGTGTGTGTGTGTGTGTGTGTGTGTGTGTGTGTGAAAATCGGTTTAGCAATAATAAATTCTACAAAATACCAGTTTCTGGTAAAGTATGCGATACTCGCATTTGAAATCTGCTGATAAATGGGCACAAAAGCTACAACTGTTAAGACTAAGTGTTTTCAATTTTTAATGTACATCCAACATAAGAAAAATTCCCTTGCAATACGATATTTCTCATATCATAAAATGATAACCGAAGACTCTATTTTTGTATTCAAATGTTAATTACTATCATTGAACAGCATATACATTATCTTCCCTGAAAGGCCTTCGCTTTCTCTGTGATTGATTTTTAAACCAATCGTCGAGGAGGTTCTTCGTTTGAGATGCTTCCACCCTCACCCATACCGTTGTCTGAGTCCCTTTGACGCAGTTCTTTTCTGGCAGCCAGTTACTGACTTTGAGGACCAAACCACACTACACTGTGTAGTTGTTTTCTGGCATCCAGTCACTGACATTGAGGACCAAACCACACTACACTGTGTAGTTGTTTTCTGGCAGCCAGTCACTGACTTTGAGGACCAAACCACACTACACTGTGTAGTTGTTTTCTGGCAGCCAGTCACTGACTTTGAGGACCAAACCACACTACACTGTAGTTGTTTTCTGGCAGCCAGTCACTGACCTTGAGGACCAAACCACACTACACTGTGTTGTTCTTTTCTGGCAGCCAGTCACTGACTTTGAGGACCAAACCACACTACACTGTGTAGTTCTTTTCTGGCAGCCAGTCACTGACTTTGAGGACCAAACCACACTACACTGTGTAGTTGTTTTCTGGCAGCCAGTCACTGACCTTGAGGACCAAACCACACTACACTGTGTAGTTCTTTTCTGGCAGCCGGTCACTGACCTTGAGGACCAAACCACACTACATTGTGTAGTTCTTTTCTGGCAGCCAATCACTGACTTTGAGGACCAAACCACACTACACTGTGTAGTTCTTTTCTGGCAGCCAGTCACTGACTTTGAGGACCAAACCACACTACACTGTGTAGTTCTTTTCTGGCAGCCAGTCACTGACATTGAGGACCAAACCACACTACATTGTGTAGTTGTTTTCTGGCAGCCAGTCACTGACATTGAGGACCAAACCACACTACATTGTGTAGTTGTTTTCTGGCAGCCAGTCACTGACATTGAGGACCAAACCACACGACATTGTGTAGTTGTTTTCTGGCAGCCAGTCACTGACTTTGAGGACCAAACCACACTACATTGTGTCCTGGCCCCTACATACCATGCGGGCACTCCGGAGATCGCTGGGGCTGTGTGACGTACCTTCCTGGAGCACCCCTCCCACAATTCACTGCGGTTTCCGCTTTTTTGACAACACATGGAGCTTGTTGGCTCCTCGTAAAGCGAGATATTCAACATATAAGCAACGAACATTCAGCAGCTTTCCGACAGCGTGTGTGTGGTGTCGCTAAAAGCCATTACAGTCATGACCAGGTACAACACGTTTAGCTGCGCCAATTAAACGTCAGGTTAATCATGAATCACTGAATAAATGACTGGTACGTCTTTTCTCCATCACCATCGCGGCATGAAAGTAGGAATAACAAATAAATAAATGACTGGTACGTCTTTTCTCCATCACCATCGCGGCATGAAAGTAGGAATAACAAATAAACAGACACCTCGAACTCCCCCAGCCCAGAAGTATCAGCTTCATCGTGTGTTTCTATTTACATCAGTACGTTCTACAGCGTTGGTATAGACTCTGACTGAGGAAAAAGACGCGCCATTAGTTCTGAGCTAGATCCTGATAATGACGGCAGAAGCGTGCAGGAAGGCGTTCTGAACACATTTGTTTTGCTTTGCTTCCCACCAGGAACAGAACCTGCTAGCCACACCACACACGTGTCAGTACCCGGAAGACGACGGTGGCTTGCTTGCTTGTGTCTCCTGATGTGTTTGTGCTCGGTGGCAATCACCCTTGACCTCTCACAGCGTCCAGGTCAACCCCACCTCTCCTCCACCGCCCCATGGGGACGGGAGGGATCGGGAAGGATGCTGATGGACTCAGCAGTACAGTAAGACTTAGCAAGCAGAGACTGACGGTTCAAACCCCGCCGAAGCCATAACGTGCCGATGCCCATGTTCCCTGCCCATCCCAATTATCATGCCCTCTGCCCAAGAAGACAATGGACTGCTCGTGTTTGTTGGTATGTTGGTTGTGTGTGGCAATAAATAAATAAATAAACCATACAAAAACACTACTGCACTTTAAAAAACAAACAGACTTTGTGTAACGACGAACGTATAAAGTTTTAGTGCGGTGCGGTTTGGTGGTGCAGATTAAGGTCAAATAGTGACATTTTCGGTTTTCAATGTTCTGTTAAAATGGCAAGGGAAGGAATTCTTTCAGCTCTTACGTTCTATCGCCACTCTTGTTGGAAACATGATACTGCAGGATCTGTTCGGCCTTGGCGAAAGACTGTGCTCTTGCTACAGCTCTGTCAGTTGGATTTGTTTGGGTTGATGTTTTTCTTGTTTGTTTGCTTGTTTGTTTTATAGTGTCTCACACATTCTGCGCCCTCTTACGGGCATTTCTTCCGAGCCGCTCGTTCTGGTTCGTCTCCCCCCTCCCCCACATCCCCCTCTCCACACACACACTCCCAACTGCATATCATCGTTTGTGTTGTTGTTTTTTCCGTTTCGTGTTGAAATACAATGGAGGTGTGTGTGTGTGTGTGTGTGTGTGTGTGTGTGTGTGTGTGTGTGTGTGTGTGTGTGTGTGTGTGTGTGTGTGTGGAGGGAGGGGGGGAGGGGGGGTCGAGGTAGGGGCAATGGGTCAACATTCTACCCACCCTCATAAAGCAATGGAGGCGGACAGGGTTGCATGTTATGGGGCAGGGATTTGATTGTGGAGCCCTTTCTGATCATCGGGCCACGCTGGCCCTCTCTTCTCTCCCCTGTCTCAGTGGCTAACGATCCCATTCAGCCATCGCCATCCCCCTCCCCTGCTCCTCCTTCTTCCTCCCACCCCACCCTCTCTCTCTCTCTCTCTCTCTCTCTCTCTCTTCTCTCTCTCTCTCTCTCTCTCTCTCTCTCTCTCTCTCTCTCTCTCTCTCTCTCTCTCTCTCTCTCTCAAGCAAGCAAGCAAGCAAGCAAGCAAGGGGAGACAATGAATATTTACTAAAGAAAAGAAGGAAGCAGAAATACAAACCGCACGGTAACATTTTCTCCCCCCTGCTCTAGCGCTGCGTTAGAACTAGTGTCATGACAGCTACGTCACGTCTGAAGTGACTTACCATCCCAGACATGTCGTTCTGGCAGCACCATTGACGACGCTATATCAGAGTCCTCGCAGTGTGGACTGATTCCGTCCAGCTCTTAACTCCAGCACAAATAAACACACAGGACAGGGTGTGAAGTCATGTGTGTTGAATACACGATACAAAGCAAACCGGTGAATTTCATCAAGTATGTTTCCTTTCTTTTCTCCCCAAACGTAACGGATAAGGGACAGGAGAACTGCATCAAAAGAACAGTCCTCATTCTGCTACTATAAGCCATCTTTGCTTTCGGAGTTTGTGTAGCGTATCTACTTAGCCCCACCCTCACCCCCCGTAACCCTGCTGTCTATTTTATTCTCCTTAGTTCAGGTCAGTGACTAGCTTATCCATTTTAATTCAGTTTCGCCGTGGGTGGTACTCCTTCCTCTAGTTTAGGGGCTCTCCCCCACCCCTCGGTTACCAGATTAACAATTGCGGTTTACAATCTCAGGCATGCACACATAGCGCACGCGCGCGCGCACTCACAGAGAGAGAGAGAGAGAGAGAGAGAGAGAGAGAGAGAGAGAGAGAGAGAGAGAGAGAGAGAGAGAGAGACAGACAGACAGACAGACAGACAGACAGAGACAGACAGAGACAGAGACAGAGACAGACAGGGAGAGACAGAGACAGACAGACAGAGAGAACAGTAGGGTTGGTGTCGGTATGATTGGGAAGGGCACGGTGGGCTTGGAGGAGTAGGAGGGAATTGAAGGGGGGGGGGGGGGGAGGAAGATGAGAACGACGGGAGAGAGAGAGAGAGAGAGAGAGAGAGAGAGAGAGAGAGAGAGAGAGAGAGAGAGAGAGAGAGAGAGAGGCAGACAGACACACACACAGACACACAGGCAGAGAGAGAGAGAGAGAGAGAGAGAGAGAGAGAGAGAGAGAGAGAGAGAGAGAGAGAGAAGGGGAGAGAGAGAGAGAGAGGGAGAGAGAGAGGACCGTCAGAGAGAGAGAGAGAGAGAGAGAGAGAGAGAGAGAGAGAGAGAGAGAGAGAGAGAGAGGAGGAGGAGGAGGAGGAGGAAAAGGAGGAGGAGGAGAAACGGGGGCGATGATTGACGTAGGCATGTGCAACAGTGAGAAGAGAGCGAGGAGAGATGAGAAATGGCGTGGTGCCGAGCGAAGTGCAACAACCACTAACGGCCCTCCCTCCACCTGCCGCTGTTTTGTGACGGCCACAAATAGCACCACCCTGCAGGGAGGCCGTCACGTGTGCACCCAGCTTTCCAATGGCTGTGCTGGTACAAATAGCACCATCCTGCAGGGAGGCCGTCACGTGTGCACCTCACACGGCCTTGCTTTCCAATGGCTGTGCTGGTACAAATAGCACCACCCTGCAGGGAGGCCGTCACGTGTGCACCCAGCTTTCCAATGGCTGTGCTGGTACAAATAGCACCATCCTGCAGGGAGGCCGTCACGTGTGCACCTCACACGGCCTTGCTTTCCAATGGCTGTGCTGGTACAAATAGCACCACCCTGCAGGGAGGCCGTCACGTGTGCACCCAGCTTTCCAATGGCTGTGCTGGTACAAACAGCACCATCCTGCAGGGAGGCCGTCACGTGTGCACCCAGCTTTCCAATGGCTGTGCTGGTACAAACAGCACCATCCTGCAGGGAGGCCGTCACGTGTGCACCTCACACGGCCTTGCTTTCCAATGGCTGTGCTGGTACAAACAGCACCATCCTGCAGGGAGGCCGTCACGTGTGCACCTCACACGGCCTTGCTTTCCAATGGCTGTGCTGGTACAAACAGCACCATCCTGCAGGGAGGCCGTCACGTGTGCACCCAGCTTTCCAATGGCTGTGCTGGTACAAACAGCACCACCCTGCAGGGAGGCCGTCACGTGTGCACCCAGCTTTCCAATGGCTGTGCCGGTACAAACAGCACCATCCTGCAGGGAGGCCGTCACGTGTGCACCCAGCTTTCCAATGGCTGTGCCGGTACAAACAGCACCATCCGGCAGGGAGGCCGTCACGTGTGCACCTCACACGGCCTAGCTTTCCAATGGCTGTGCTGGTTTCGACTAACTGCCCACAAATAGCACCATCCTGCAGGGAGGCCGTCACTGCCACAGACCAACCAAAACCTACTGACAGACAACAAACAATACTGGTGGCACAGTCATAATTATGCTGATGGGCTTTGGCCTTGCGGAGGTGGGGCGATTTTCACGCAGAGGAATCTCCGGTGACAATGAGGTCATACAACATAAACTGTAGCTCCGCCTTCAGGACCTTCTACGATAGAACTCTCCCCTTTTCTGGCACTCCCTAGGGGGCCGCTTTGTTCGATTATTTCTTTGACTGCTTGGATTATGTCTTTGGTTGCTTGGATTATGTCTTTGATTGTTTGGTTTCTTTCTTTCTTTGTTTCCATTTCTTTGATTGTGTGGTTATCTCCGTCAGTATCTTCAGCTGCCTTTCTCTGCCGTTGTGACGCATTGTCCTGTAACGTCGTGTGCAAAGCTTCTTCCTTTTTTCCCTTAGCCATTCAGGCTGCAATATTCCAGCTACATCATTGCCATCTGACCGGGTAGTAAGAATGTAAAGACTTGTTTGAACATCAGTTGTCCGTTCTGCAATGTCACCAACAGTCTCTCTCTCTCTCTCTCTCTCTCTCTCTCTCTCTCTCTCTCTCTCTCTCTCTCTCTCTCTCTCTCTCTCCACACACACACACACATACACACACACACACACACACACACACACACACACACACACACACACACACACACACACATATTTACTCACACCGCACTTCATTGAGCAACGGGACACACACTTCATAGAGATCATCGCTCACTGTCCTTTTATTTATTTACTTAATTTATTTATCAACTTATTTATGTACTTATTTCTTTATTCATCTATCTATTTATTTATTTGAAATACTATGCTGACTACTTCGTGCGAACGAATAAAGCCCAGAGGAAAAAAAAACCCAGACAAACAAACAAACAGCAAAAACAACAACAATAACAAACAAACAAACAAAACACACACACACACACACACACACACACAAATTAATTTAATAATTCGGGAATGAAGGGAAATAGCTAGACATAATATACACCCAGGGAAAGATAACTCCAGCAGATGATCGATCAATGACCTACTGTCGACGTTGCAAGGTTTGGGACATGTATGTGGCACGGTTCAGTGCACTAGATACTAGGTACCTGGCCTATGAAGGTGCTAAGTGCGCGGTTCCTCGCAAAGTGGAGCAGGTGTTAGTGTTGAGAAAATGGCTCCACGTGTCCACGGAGAGACTGCCACGTTATCAGAGTTCAGGTAGGAAATGATCGCCATATAATAGGAAATGATCGCCATATGATAGGAAATGATCGCCATATAATAGGAAATGATCGCCATATAATAGGAAATGATCGCCATATAATAGGAAGTGATCGCGATATCATTGTATGTACATAAGCTGCAGATCAGTTGGCATCGATTTTGAAGCAGAACTGTCGTCACACACACACACACACACACACACACACACACACACACACACACACACACACACACACACAACTATTGTTTTTTTTTTTTTGTGTTTGTTGTTGTTGTTGTTGTTTTTAAAGAGGGGCGAGATGCTTCTTACAATTACAGCACAGGTAATGCCCGGCTGGTGATATTAGGAAACAAAATTGCAAATTAATCAAATCAAACAATTACCTTTTACAAATAATGATAGATGACTAAAGTTGTTTTTGTTTTTGTTTTTTCTTCAGAGTTTAAAACAAATCTCGCATACACAATCCGGACTGTTTGACGTATCATGCCAGATTCATCATGAGCATCGGAAAAGCAGATTGACAACAAAGGTTTTACTTGGACAAGAAGTGGACACTTTTTTACGTCTTTGTACTCTCACACTCTGCTGATTGCAACTGCATGTTAATACAATTTTCGTCACCAGAGAGAGAGAGAGAGAGAGAGAGAGAGAGAGAGAGAGAGAGAGAGAGAGAGAGAGAGAGAGAGAGAGAGAGAGACAGACAGACAGACAGACAGACAGACAGACAGACAGAGACTCGCATGTCGCACGCTCTCTCTCTCTCTCTCTCTCTCTCTCTCTCTCTCTCTCTTCTCTCCACACACACACACACACACACACACACACACACACACACACACACACATTCTAAGGCCTGCCGATACTGTCAATAAACCAGAACCGGAAGCTACGGTTCAAACAGGTGGAGCAATCCCCAGGTTTCTTCTGCCAAGAGAAACAAACTCCCGCCCGTAGCAGCCGCTGAAACGAGAGTTCTCCCCCTTGGAGGTGACACCCCAGAGCAGATACCCTGTTTCTCACCGCCCGGTCAGTCACGCCACGAGCAAGTTCAATTCGGTGGAAAGCGATAGGACTGACTGATCCTGAAGTGGTATCAATTGATGAGGACTGATCCTGAAGTGGTATCAATTGATGAGGACTGATCCTGAAGTGGTATCAATTGATGAGGACTGATCCTGAAGTGGTATAAATTGATGAGGACTGACCCTGAAGTGGTATCAATTGATGAGGACTGACCCTGAAGTGGTATCAATTGATGAGGACTGACCCTGAAGTGGTATCAATTGATGAGGACTAATCCTGAAGTGGTATCAATTGATGAGGACTGATCCTGAAGTGGTATAAATTGATGAGGACTGTGGTGATATGCTGTTTCAGCACACAGCCTCTAGTTGCTGGCCCCGGGGCCCCGTTATTGTTGGAACACTGCAATGATACACACTGTACCAGTTGTCGTCACCTCTGAAGGGGTTAAAGGCCAGTGTCTGCTTGGTGGCCAAACTCTTCCCTGTCCACTCAGCCATGGTGTCTGTCCACCTCTTTCTCTGTCTGCCCTGTCTCCTCTTCCCTGTCCACTCAGCCATGGTGTCTGTCCACCTCTTTCTCTCTTTGTCTGTCTCCTTATCCCTGTCCACTCAAAATTGTCTGTCCACCTCTGTCTGTGTCTGCACTGTCTCCTATTCCTGTCTGTCTGTCTGTCTTTCAATCTGTCCCTCTCTCTGTCTGTCTGTCTCTCTTCTCATGCTGGTAGAGAGAGAGAGAGAGAGAGAGAGAGAGAGATCAAAAGGGAATATACACCGTCTATTCAATCAGCGGCGTCTAACGTGTCATTGTGGGGAGAATGATTAGCATGTAAACACCCCACGGTGGCGACGCAGTCCCATCGGCAGCAAGCGAGCATTGGTTAACACCGTCACGCAGCCAACACCTGCTTCATCGAATCCCTAACACTGGACCCCAGCTGTGGTGTTGACGTCAACGGCTTTTTGTGACGCAGTGCTCCCGGTTCGTGGATTCCCATGCTAATGCTGACCCCTGAGGTGTGTTGCAAGTCTGCGTGCACGTCACTGAATCCCCCTGGGTCCCATTGTCAGCCACGGTGTGTTGGTCTGGGGGTGGAGTGAAGAAGGCAGCGTCTCTTGTTTTACTTTTACTTTATTATATTTTATCTAACTCTTTCTCTTTTCGTTCCGGTTCTTCTCTGTCAGCACACACACACACACACACACACACACACACACACACACACACACACATACACACACACACACACACACACACACACACACACACACACACACACACACACACACACGCACGCACACACACACACATACATACATTCAGAGACAGACAGACAGACATATGGGCGGACGGACGGACGGACGGATAATCAAAGAGAGAGAGAGAGAGAGAGAGAGAGAGAGAGAGAGAGAGAGAGAGAGAGAGAGAGAGACAGACAGACAGACAGACAGACAGACAGACAGACAGACAGAAAAACAGAGAGAGAGAGAGAGAGAGAGAGAGAGAGAGGAGAGAGAAGGGGGGGGGGGGGGGGGGGCAGCCCGAATATCCAACTTCGGTGCCCTCAACACAAACAACTCCTCCCCTTCGACGTAATGCCCCGCTGGCAATTCCTAACACTCGGTGAGTCTGAAAACATCCCGCGTTAAGTTATTGAAGAAAATCAGGCGAAGAGAGAGGGATCGGGGAGGTGAGGGAGGGGGGGATGGAAGGGAGGGAAGAGGCGAGCCCTAGCTAAGCGTGTGATGCCAGAAAGCCTTCTCTCCACATCTCTCTCACACCAGCTTCTCTCTCCACCCCAGTCTCACGCCAGTTCAGCAAGCAAAACTAGTACAAGACGAGGAGGGAAGGAGCAGAAGGGGAGAGGGGGGGGGGGGGGGGGGGAGGCGGAGACTGGAGCTGGCGCCGGGAAGCACTCCTGCGCTCCCCCACAAGACTGTGGAAAGAGGAGGGAGGGAAGTGAGGGAGGGGGTAGGGTGGAGGGAGAGGGAACATTAGAGGGAGGGGGGGATGGATGCTGTAAGAAGACAGAGAGTGGCATCGATCCCTCCAATGTTTTATGTGCGGAACTAACAGGAGCTGTGGCCAGGAAACCTAGCTCCCATGTACACCCCCCCCCCCCCCCCCATTCTCCCACTACTGCCTTAGACCCCCACCCCTCCCCTACTCCTTTCAGACCAACGCTTTTCTTCCCCAAAGTCGCAGAAACCTGAACAACCTCACCCCCACCCCATATCACCCATCACCCGCATCCTCCTTTCGCTCGCGCCCCCCACCCCCTCTCCCAAGTTGCGTGGGGCAAGCCGCGGTGCTGAGAGCCGGACAGGAGAGGGTGGGAGGGACGGGGCAGCAGTCGTGTCACACTGATTGCCAGCACCACGCGGGCTGCCCACGGCTGGCTCCGTCCCCTCCCATTTCACCCCCCCTGGCCTCCCCCTCCTCTTCCTCCTCCTCCCCGGCCCAGGCGCTGGACCAGTGGCGTGGCGGGGTTGGAATGGCGAGCGGTGGAGGGAGTTGCCACACCTTGGCCGACACTCGTTCCCCCCCCCCCCCCCCCCCCCCCCCCCCTACACCCTTTTCCCCCGCCCAACGGCTGGCAACACACAAGTCCCCCAACAACTTCCAAACAAACTACCGCCAGATCGATCATGTCAGATCACCGCTTATTGAAGACAGCAGTTCGATGAAGGCCTGGTTGGGCGATCTCCACAACTGAAGAAAATGTCGGCTTAATTCTTTCACAAAGAAAATGTTGAAAACTGTTGTAAGAGTTGGGAAGATCACACACAGCTGAGGCAACGTGGACCGGTTCATTATCGGGTCAAAACAGAAGTGTTACAAACTGTTTGCTCGTACTCTAACACCGCGGTGACTTGCACTTGAAAACCGTCCCCAGATAGCGAGAAGAGTGACTCCTCCCTTTGCTCCCCCCCCTCCCCCAACCCATCTCCCTCCTCTCCTCCCGCATGAAGACGGAGAATCGTTTCCAGAGGGCTGAGATCGCCGTGTGGCAGGCAGAGTTTGCTTCCAGAGGCCGTCATCTGTTGCGGCGTTACAGCCCTGAGTAACTCTTTCACCTGGCACCGACTGCTTCAATGGCTGTGGTGAAGGGGGGTAACTGAGCGCGGAGACACCAACCTGTGCTAAAGGAGGGACAACAGCGGCTGTGGTTATCAGCCAGTGACGTGGTGCTTGACACCTGCTGGTCTGTGATGAACGGGTGAGTAGCAAGAGGTTTTCTGTCCTTGCTTTTTGCCGGCTTCCATTTCGTGTTGCTTCTGTTCT
This sequence comes from Conus ventricosus, assembly GCA_018398815.1. Taxonomy (NCBI): domain Eukaryota; kingdom Metazoa; phylum Mollusca; class Gastropoda; order Neogastropoda; family Conidae; genus Conus; species Conus ventricosus. The sequence goes on along the minus strand of CM031603.1, from coordinate 100,356,619 downwards.
TTATTGCCGATTCCTTCGTCTTGTTTAAATGCGGAATATAACTTTGTTTCGGTTGTCATTGTGAGATATTTTTCTGATTTACCCAGTCTTTTCAACAGTTTCTTTTAAGCTGGTTGCCGTGTGCAGAGTTTCAATGTTGTTTAATGCAGGATGTCCTCGCTTTGAGTTTCTGTACTGTTTTTTCGGCGGTCGTAAAGCCCCGTAGTATGTGTATGTTGGAGATCGTTGGATGGGGGCCAGGGTGGTTAAACTGGGGGGGTATCCTCTCCTCCCTTCGATCTCTCCCTGTCTGTACAAGGGACGGGGCGAGGTCCAGGCGGAGTGTGGCGGGGGGGGGGGGGGGGGGGGGGGGGGATCGATGACAAAGCGATAGGCCCTGGGCCGTGTTGGTGATAGTGGGTGGGGACACCTGAACACGCCCCCGCCCTCCGTCCGCGTCAAGCCACGCCCCCCTGACACCCCTGCTCTCCCCCTCCCTCCTCCTCCCCTCACCCGCATCACCATAGGCCCCTCTTAACCCCCTCCCTGCTGCCCCCCCCCTTCTCTCTTCCCCCCCCCCCCCCTCCATGTGGTGGTGGCGGGTCGGGTTACTGTCGGTGGTGGCGTGCCAACAGGGTGGCTAAAAATACCCCGGGTGAGGCCGACGAGGTGTGTCAGAACTGGCAGCAACTTATAACCAACTGCCAGAGATGGCACCCGAGAACAGCAGGGCTTCACCCCCCCCCCCCCCCCCTACCCCCACCCATCCAGCCTCCCTTCTCCGCTCTTCCCCGCTCTACTCCTCTCCCTCAAGGGCGTTTCACACAAAGTACACCTTGAGGGAAACTGGGACCCCAACTCAAACCACGCACAAAGCATAGTGTTGGGATAGGAGGGCGAGTCGGGGGGCTGTGTGTGTGTGTGTGTGTGTGTGTGTGTGTGTGTGTGTGTGTGTGTGTGTGTGTGTGTGTGAGAGAGAGAGAGAGAGAGAGAGAGAGAGAGAGAGAGAGAGGAGATGCTTAGAACTGCATCTATGTTTTGTACTACTAACAGCATTGCTTCTGCTGCTGCTGCTGCCGTCTTTATTACTAATCTTCTTTTATTGCCAATGCTGCTGCTGCCGGTGCTGCTGCTGCTACTACTACTACTACTACTACTACTACTACTACTACTACTACTACTACTACTACTGCAGCTGCTGTTGCTGCTGTAGCTGCTGCCATCACTGGTACCATTGCTATTGTGGCGCTGGCGCTGCTGCCACTGCTACTGTTACTGCTACACTTAGTGCTCATGCTGGTAACAGTCATTATCTATCAATCTTGCTGCTGCTGCTGCTGCTGTTCCAATGATGCACACGGAGTAATCAGCAGAGACGTGTACATCAGCGACCGATGCGAACCAGACCCAACTCTCTGTGCAAAGGAGGCCCGGTGGACAACACACTCACCTACCAAGCCAGACAATCCGGAGTCTCCGGGTCCTGTCTCGTGTGGGTCCTCCCCCACCCCCTCCCCTCTTTCCACCGAACCTGAAGTGGTGGTCTGGGTGCTAGTCTTTCGGAACAGACAGTAAATGGACGTTCTATGTACTTCATCCGCTTAGCACACGTAAAAGGCCCCACGGCCACGAGGGAGGTGTCCCTGGTGACATGCTGTGGGAACATCCAGCCGGAATGCCACACTGACGTCTGTTGTGACGAGCGAGTCATACACATCACATCGTAGGAACATCCAGCCAGAATGCCACACTGACGTCTGTTGTGACGAGCGAGTCATACACATCACATCGTAGGAACATCCAGCCAGAATGCCACACTGACGTCTGCTGTGACGAGCGAGTCATACACATCACATCGTAGGAACATCCAGCCAGAATGCTACACTGACGTCTGCTGTGACGAGCGAGTCATACACATCACATCGTAGGAACATCCAGCCAGAATGCCACACTGACGTCTGCTGTGACGAGCGAGTCATACACATCACATCGTAGGAACATCCAGCCAGAATGCCACACTGACGTCTGTTGTGACGAGCGAGTCATACACATCACATCGTAGGAACATCCAGCCAGAATGCCACACTGACGTCTGTTGTGACGAGCGAGTCATACACATCACATCGTAGGAACATCCAGCCAGAATGCCACACTGACGTCTGTTGTGACGAGCGAGTCATACACATCACATCGTTACATTGTAGTTGTTGTTGTTGTCCGTACCCTGGCTAAAAGACTCCAGGGATCATCCGAACAGCCGAAGTATTTGAACACTATGGCACAAATGCATCAGCTGGGGATGAGAACATTACGTGTGTGACCGTTTTTTATTACCCCGCCACATGGGCAGCCACACTCCGACTTCGGGGGATTTGGGAGACTGATAATGTTATGCTAGGAGCTTGTCACGACTGAAGACAATCCCCACATAACTATGCAGAGCATAACAACATTTTGATGTAGCCTTGGTGTTCTGGCCTATGTCAATTGGTCTGACACAGCCTTAAGCCAAGGCGTGTTACATTGTAGTGTAACAGACAACAATTACCTACAATTGACAACACTGCGGCACGCCACGATGCAACACAATGCAATGCAATGCAGTACAACACAATGCAGTACAATACAATGCAATGCAGTACAATGCAATGTAATGCAATGCATGGACGCAGAGATACAGGATGGGCTTTGGGGTGTGGATTAGGAAGAACCTCCAGGAAGAGATGGACGGCGAAAGGTCTTCAGAGAAAAATCCTCTCTCAGCCAGGCGGCTGGGCCATTGGTGCCTTGCACCGTGAGGGGCCAGGCTTCCTGCAGGTCATGACCCCCAGATGCCCTTGGTGACGAGCCATCACCTGCATGTTGCCTCCCTCAGAGTGGAAGGGGTTTAGGCCCGTGACACTTCTGTGAGGGGGGGGGGGGGGGTGGAAGCTGGGGGTGAGTTGAGTGGGGTGGGGGTCTTCTTCTCTGAAGATCTGGTTTCCATCTATCCAAAGAGTGCCTTACTAGAGTTACATGTTTATCCGTGGATGGTAGAGGCTGTAAATGGCTTTGAGGTTTGCTGTCCTCTACGGAGATGAAAGGCAACACGGCCAGATTTGCACTATCGCTTTTGTCTTTCCTCTGTCCTCCATCAATCTGTGAACACATTTTTAAGCTTGGGACTTAACATTAGTTAAGTCCAGTCCTTTGGGGGGGGGGGGGGATTATCGCTTCTGTCTTTCCTCAGTCCTTCACCAATCTGTAAACCCATTTTAAAACTTGGGACTTAAAATTAGTAAAGTCCAGTCCTTTGGGGGGATTATCGCTTCTGTCTTTCCTCTGTCCTTCATCAATCTTGTCCTTTCTACCATTCGATATGCAGAAACTTAAAAAAAAAAAGAAAACGTTTTCCTTTCATTGGGTGCCATACAATTTTGCGATTTTTTGTCATATGGTTGAGCAGATCTCTTCTATTTTGAAAAGTGTCCTTTTTACTTATGTGAGAGTGATTCTCATCAGCAAATAAGAAGGATGTGAGAGTGATTCTCATCAGCAAATAAGAAGGATGTGAGAGTGATTCTCATCAGCAAATAAGAAGGATGTGAGAGTGGTTCTCATCAGCAAATAAGAAGGATGTGAGAGTGATTCTCATCAGCAAATAAGAAGGATGTGAGAGTGATTCTCATCAGCAAATAAGAAGGATGTGAGAGTGATTCTCATCAGCAAATAAGAAGGATGTGAGAGTGATTCTCATCAGCAAATAAGAAGGATGTGAGAGTGATTCTCATCAGCAAATAAGAAGGATCCGAGAGCAAACCCGGCGGCCCTGAACAGAACGAAGCAGCTGTTGTAGCAGCTGGTCTTCCTGACCTCCGCTTTGTAGGCACTGTGAAACCCACAGATCAGCGAGTGGAGAAGAAGTATTTCATTGACCATGGCCCCCCCCACTGAACATACCGGGAAACCCACAGATCAGCGAGTGGAGAAGAAGTATTTCACTGAACATGTCCCCACTGAACATACTGTGAAACCCACAGATCAGCGAGTGGAGAAGAAGTATTTCACTGAACATGGCCCGTCCCCACTGAACATCTTCTTCCTACTTCTTCTTCCTAAAACACCGGTTCACTCAAAAACGAGTAGGTCACCAGCGCGCATACTGTCAAACCCACAGATTAGCGAGTGGAGAAGAAGTATTTCACTGAACATACTGTGAAACCCACAGATCAGCGAGTGGAGAAGAAGTATTTCACTGAACATACTGTGAAACCCACAGATCAGCGAGTGGAGAAGAAGTATTTCACTGAACATACTGTCACACCCACAGATCAGCGAGTGGAGAAGAAGTATTTCACTGAACATACTGTCACACCCACAGATCAGCGAGTGGAGAAGAAGTATTTCACTGAACATACTGTCACACCCACAGATCAGCGAGTGGAGAAGAAGTATTTCACTGAACATACTGTCACACCCACAGATCAGCGAGTGGAGAAGAAGTATTTCACTGAACATACTGTCACACCCACAGATCAGCGAGTGGAGAAGAAGTATTTCACTGAACATGGGCGGTCCCCACTGAACACCGCTCTTCCTAAATAATGAATATTTACAAAGTCGGTCTTTGCTATATGCTTCACTTCATGTTTGGAAAGAAAAGGCAGCAGAGCTGTTTCTATTCTCTTCTATACGAGGATGACAGAACAGAGAGAGACGAAGAGGACGACCCTCAACCAGCAGGCAGAGACAGCCGTTACTTTTCACACACTGTGGATCACCTCCAAATTTCAGCACAACAGAAATCGAAGTTAATTTCATCAAACGCATGGATTTTTACCCCTTAGGCATTCTACTATGATTTAAGACCTAGTTAATCCCTTGCAATTCTCTCTCTCTCTCTCTCTCTCTCTCTCTCTCTCTCTCTCTCTCTCTGTGAATTTGCTATTGATTTAAAGTTTCATTTTCTCTTCACATTTCGTTGCCACCTCCTCTCTCTTACCTCCTCCCCTCCACCCCCCAAAACACCCCCTGAGCCGTTTGTGTTCCTACCCATCCCAGTAACTGCCCTCTTTCATCATTTCTCCTAATCATTTTCTTCTCCCCCCTCTCCTCCTGGGTTTTTTTTTTTCCTTTCCTTCTTCCGTCTCTTTATCTCTTATTCCTTCTGACAGAACATTCAACGACCGCGACATTATTACGTTTTCTAATTTTCTTGCTCAATCAGTTGCTCAATCTACGCTGACTGCTATTGATTCAATGGTGTGCCTTTGTTCTCTTTCTTTCACACATTAAACTGACACGATTGCTCTCTCTCTCTCTCTCTCTCTCTCTCTCTCTCTCTCTCTCTCTCTCTCTTTCACAGATGGAGTGGATATATTTGAAAGCCGCTTGTATTCAGTACCCATGTGTGTTTTTCTAAGTTGCAAGCAAGGTGCATGTTTAATACTGAAAGATGAAAAACGGACGTTGTGCAACAATTTCGTTAGCTGGACCCGATACATTTGGCACCGACATTTATCGTCCGTGGGGGTTTCAGGCTTTCGGGTTTTCCCATAGTTCTTGATCGGAGGCTATACCTAGAAACCAGTGTGAGCTTTGGATAGAATTATGGTAGATTTACTGTTTCCGCGTCCCAAAACACATCTCATTTTCATCCCTCTCTCCCACGCAACACGCGATGCACTGACGTCGTAAATGTCAACCATTGTCTTGTAATCCGGTAAACAGTTCATGAAATGAAGTCGATTTAACGGTCTGGCTGACAACAACATTATCTCAGAGACTCGATGCATCATGAAGCCTCTTCTTCATCGCAAGAGCGCCTATGACGGGGGAATGATGGCGCCGTCTCTGCATGGCAACTGGACATTCACAAATGACGCAATGTTGACAGCCTTCACTCTGATTGCATCATCGCTCTCTGCACTGTTGGGCGTCCGGCCTTAGAAGCAGCCATGTTCAACTCCCTTCGTTTTAGTGGTGATCTGGGTGCTAGTCTTTCGAATAAAACAATGCCCCGATGTCCCGTCCGCAACATGAAGCTAGCGCACGTAAAATAACTGACGACAACAAATGAGTTTTCTCTGGTGAAATGTTTCATTGAAATTCACTCGGATGAAAACGATCGCAGGCAGAACGAATGAGAAAATAAGTGGCGCTGAACTTTGGCGCTGCTCTAGCAGCCCGCATTTCAGACAGAGACTTGTAGTTACCCTGGAGTTGTACAATGCATACAACACAGTACAATACAATGTACTGTAGAACATGACAATGCAGTGTCGTGCATTACAATACAACACAACACAGTACAATACAATGCACTGTAGAACATGACAATGCAGTGTCGTGATACAACACAACACAGTACAATACAATGCACTGTAGAACATGACAATGCAGTGTCGTGCATTACAATACAACACAACACAGTACACTACAATGCACTGTAGAACATGACAATGCAGTGTCGTGCATTACATCCCCTGCAGGGACTTTTTCTTCTAGAAAATGTCTTTAATGACAAAAATCCCTCCGCAATGACTTTTTCTCATGAACAATCTCTCTGCAATAACTTAAAAATCCCTCCGCAATGACTTTTTCTCATGAACAATCTCTCTGCAAGGACTTAAAAATCCCTCCGCAATGACTTTTTCTCATGAACAATCTCTCTGCAATGACTTAAAAAAATCCCTCGCAATGACTTTTTCTCATGAACAATCTCTCTGCAATGACTTGAAAATCCTTCTGCAATGACTTTTCTTTTACAGAAAAACCCCTCAGCAATGGCTTTTCTTTAAATCGATCTCCAGTCGCTTCTTTTAATCCTTCAGCAATGACTTTTTAATCCCTCAGTAATTACTTTTTCATTCTTCTGCAATGACTTCTTCACAAGGAAAATCTCCCCATTACCATTTTTCCCAGTCCGTTCGTAAATAGACGTAGTTGTAATTCCTTGTTCCATAAATTTTATTTTCTAATCCGTCTGACCGATTGTTGCTAAATCCATTCGAAATGACAGTTCGTTGTTGAATCCATCTGCAACGACTTTTTTTTTTTATCCATCAGAATAACTTTCTTAAAAATCCACTTCACTGATACTTTTCTTCTAAAGTCTATCAATGATTTTTTTTTTAGTACTCGGTCTACAGTGCCCTCCCCCCCCCCCCTTTTTTTTTTTTTTTTTTACAGAAGCGTCTCTACCAATGACGTTTTCTAACACGTGTCAGCAATGACCTTTAAGAATCAGACTGCGATGACTTTTTGTTTCTAAAAAATTCGTCTGCTGTGCCTATTTAAAAAAAAAATCCGTCTGCCATGGCTCTTCTGTGGGAACCCCCCACCTCCTTTCTGCTACCCCCCCCCCCCCCCCCCCCCCCCTTCGACGACCCCCACCTCCTGTAGTGACTGGCTGGAGGGAAGTGTCTGTAACTGTAGTGACTGGCTGGAGGGAAGTGTCTGTAACTGTAGTGACTGGCTGGAGGGAAGTGTCTGTAACTGCAGTGACTGGCTGGAGGGAAGTGTCTGTAACTGTAGTGACTGGCTGGAGGAAAGTGTCTGTAACTGCAGTGACTGGCTGGAGGGAAGTGTCTGTAACTGTAGTGACTGGCTGGAGGGAAGTGTCTGTAACTGTAGTGACTGGCTGGAGGGAAGTGTCTGTAACTGCAGTGACTGGCTGGAGGGAAGTGTCTGTAACTGTAGTGACTGGCTGGAGGAATCCCGGGGTCTGTCTCTGTAACTGTAGTGACTGGCTGGAGGGAAGTGTCTGTAACTGCAGTGACTGGCTGGAGGGAAGTGTCTGTAACTGTAGTGACTGGCTGGAGGGAAGTGTCTGTAACTGTAGTGACTGGCTGGAGGGAAGTGTCTGTAACTGTAGTGACTGGCTGGAGGGAAGTGTCTGTAACTGTAGTGACTGGCTGGAGGGAAGTGTCTGTAACTGTAGTGACTGGCTGGAGGGAAGTGTCTGTAACTGTAGTGACTGGCTGGAGGGAAGTGTCTGTAACTGTAGTGACTGGCTGGAGGGAAGTGTCTGTAACTGTAGTGACTGGCTGGAGGGAAGTGTCTGTAACTGTAGTGACTGGCTGGAGGGAAGTGTCTGTAACTGTAGTGACTGGCTGGAGGGAAGTGTCTGTAACTGTAGTGACTGGCTGGAGGGAAGTGTCTGTAACTGTAGTGACTGGCTGGAGGGAAGTGTCTGTAACTGTAGTGACTGGCTGGAGGGAAATCCCGGGGCCTGTCTGGGATGTCTGAGGTCGGCGGCACCCAATGAGTGATTGTGGTAGTACGGACAGTACCCTGCAGTCTTCCACTGACACACCAGAATGGCCGGCAGACATGACAAAGACATGTACATCATCGTACTGACAAAAACCACAACGATCACGAACAGAGAGAAAGAAAGAAAGGAAAGAAGGAAGGAAGGAAGAAAAGAAAGGAAAGAAGGAAGGAAGGCAAAAAAGAAAACGAAAAGAAGAAAAGAAAGGAGGGAAGACAGAAACCGAAAAAACGAGGGGGGGGAGAGAGAGAGAGAGAGAGAGAGAGAGAGAGAGAGAGAGAGAGAGAGAGAGAGAGAGAGAGAGAGAGAGAGAGAGAGAAGAGAGGGGGGGGGGGGTCTTTCTGCGTGATTCCTTACTTTTGAGTTTCCTGTTTTTTGACCAATTAAGACAGACATATGATGCACGCACACACAAAGGATGATACATACGAAAGAGAGAGAGAGAGAGAGAGAGAGAGAGAGAGAGAGAGAGAGAGAGAGAGAGAGAGAGAGAGAGAGAGAGACGCTCACGCGCCCTAAGCACGCACACAGGGACTAGAGTGAAAGTGCCCTAACCTAATGACCGCAGGTGCAGAGAACTGTGATGAGGTTCACCACGTCAGGACCATGGCAAAACGCAGAAGTCGGAACCCATCCATCTCTTTCTGCCGCTTCAACCTTACCTGTACTGAATCAGGCACCATGATTAGGGAGGGTTCTCAAGTCATAGCAATCTGACACCCCCCCCCCCCCCCCCTCTCAAGGTGTCATCACAAGACCGTCAGCTCCGCAGTCGTACGCACGAACGCTATGTCTCCGGGCCCCTCTGACGCCCCTAACGTCTGCTGTGAGTCATTTCGTCACGAACCCTACGTCACCGCCCCTCTGATGCCCCTAACGTCTGCAGTGAGTCATTTCGTCACGAACCCTATGTCACCGCCCCTCGGACGCCCCTAACGTCTGCAGTGGGTCATTCCGTCACCAAGGGTCAGATCACTGGCTCAACAGGCCGCGTGCCTTGACATCATTGATTGGGTCCTGATCCGCCACGTGATGAAAAACAGCGACTGACTGATGGATTGATGGTGACCTGTATTAGAGACACAGATCAATCATAACTTATCCCACATCTGGAGTCCCCGCCACCTGGTTACCCTGGTAAACAAGGCATCAGCCTTCCACAAATGTTTACCACATTCAACATTGCTCTGTACATAGACGATTGCAGCGCATCGAGTTCCTTTGAGTACAGGCTATAGAAGCAAGCACCGTGCGTGGCAAACTCATTTCTAACAAACAAACAAAGAGACCGACTCTGTTGGTGTGTCTGCCGGTCTTACTCTCCACGTGCAATACATTTCAACACAGGAAGGCAGAAAGAAGAGAAGGAGGATCAAACAAATAAAGCAACCAGAAGGGCGCTCGGTACAGCCCCGGCCCCCGGCCACAGTCTTCTAGTAGCGTTCCATCCTCTTCCTCTCCCGCCCCTCCACGTGGATCTCCACCCCATCTCCATCTTACATCTTATATCTCCAGGGCTATCACAGACACACGGACAACGTTTTATCACTCCGATTCCACATGACCTCAGGTACACTTCAGCGATAGTTGGAGAATTCCAGCACTTCCCCCATTTTGCAGTATTGAAAAAGTACACCCCCCCCCCCCCCCCCCGCACACATCTTCTGGTGGATGTTATTTTGCTCACTACATCCGTCTTAGAATCCAGATTAACATCAGCTACAAGGTCGTTCGATATTAATTCATCTAACTCGCCTTTTCTCATTTCATTTTATTTCAGTATTGAACACTCATCTGCCCTTTAATTCGGATCGGCACTGAAAATGTCACGGCTGTCACCTCGGGTCACAGTCCCTACCTTCATCAAGTCTGCTTCACATCGGTGCACTAGT
>CM031603.1:100333994-100338994 GCA_018398815.1 Conus ventricosus | reverse complement strand
TTTCGTAGTAGATACTTCTGGACAAGTGCGTATAAAGTAAAGATGTGATCTATCGTGCTATAGTCTTTCCTAAAACCTGCTTGTTCTTCTATTATTGTTTCTTCGGTTTTTGCCCATTTAGTCAGTCGTTTGTTTAAAATATTTTGTGTATATTTTACTTATGACGTTTGTTAAAGCCGCCCCTCTATAGTTGTCTGGGTTATTTGTGTCTCCCTTTTTATGAATTGGTATGATTATAGATTTAGACCATTCTCTGGTAACATTCCACTGTCAAAAATAACATTGAATAGTTCAACCAGAAAGTCCACTACCACTGCGCTTGAATGTTTAAACATGTCACCTATGATTTTGTCAGAGAGAGAGAGAGAGAGAGAGAGAGAGAGAGAGAGAGAGAGAGAGAGAGAGAGAGAGAGAGAGAGAGAGAGAGAGACAGACAGACAGACAGACAGACAGACAGACAGGCAGGCAGGCAGAAAGAAAGACAGAAGAAAAACCCTGCTGAAGGCCCCAGGGTCCGTCCTGGGATCCACACTGACGTCACAGATCCACAGCCTGACTGATGGAGTCCTTCTTGGGGACACACTCCCACTTTCCATTAAGTTGCTTTAAAGTCGGTTCGGAAGGTTTTGTGTAATCTCCCTGATAGACAGGCAGACAGACAGACAGACAGACAGACGAACAAATAAACAAACGGACACAAGTTGGAGCATTAATTCCTGGGCGAGCGAAAGATGTTGGTCTGTCTGCTATCATGTCAACCATTTCCTTTAGAGCATGTCAACGTCACAGACACCTGTTTCAGTCCCGTGCTGTGTGTTTAGATGTGAAGTCTCTTGTTGGACTGGAGGTGGGTGTTCTTCCCATGTACATGTATCCATGTGAGACGTTTCACTTGCACAACCAGGTCCAGTGTATTAACTGCTCTGAAATGATCACGATCCACATAGGAGTATGGAACGATGATTACAACACGGCCTGGAAAAGACGTTCTGTTGCCATTCGTCTGGAATTAATTCCGCGTTGTGCAATGTACATGTAGGTGTGCGTTCATGGTGTATGAAATTGTTATTTTAACAAAGAAACTTCTTCAAGGTTTGATCACATAGGACCGACGCCGTGTGGTGAAATATCTTAACTTATTCATTCTCTCCGTTATGGCAGCTTTACGATATTTTACTTGATAGTTTGTTTACATATTATTGTTTAAGATGGTTAAAATTTCTAGGTCGTTGAATATGTTTACTCATGTCTATTTTATAAGTGTCGACAGAAATGTCTCAGTAACGTTAACAAAACAGTTTTGTGCGATCACTCTCTCTCTCTCTCTCTCTCTCTCTCTCTCTCTCTCTCTCTCTCTCTCTCTCTCTCTCTCTCTCTCTCTCTCATTTTTTTAAACGATATTGTTTAAGGTGGCCAACGTTTACAGGACACTAAATAAGATCTTATCCACACCCATTCCATCGTTGACAATGATATAATGTCATCAGCGTCTGCATTTTGTGTGTGTGTGTGTGTGTGTGTGTGTGTGTGTGTGTGTGTGTGTGTGTGTGTGTGTGTGTGTGTGGTAATCTCTCTCTCTCTCTCTCTCTCTCTCTCTCTCTCTCTCTCTCTCAATCAATCTTTTCTCTCCCTGTCTGTGTCATCCCACCCTCCACTGTCTGTCTTCTCTCTTACATTATCGCCCTCCCTTCCCGTTGTTTCTCTTTTTACTTTTTTTTTCTCTCTACCTTTCCTTCTCTCCCTATGCCTTCTCCCACTCATCAGACCCCATCACATCTCTCTCTCTCTCTCTCTCTCTCTCTCTCTCTCTCTCTCTCCTCTCTCTCTCTCTCTCTCTCACACACACACACACACACACACACATATATAATATCATATCGCATCATGTGATTAAAACTGGTTCCGTGTTCGTGTTTTATTACAGATAGCCGTGGAATAAAAACGGCGCCAGCAATGCCAGAGCCGGGCAGAGACAGCGAGTGATAGCGTCACTGTGAAGGCTGCACTGCTCACGGCAACTTCCCGTACAGCGTGTCCGCTCCCCCTACTTCACAGACAATTTATTTCATTGTTTACTTACTTACTAAGAATAACCTTGGTGTTTCTCACGATCACCCAGCCATCCGGACACTTTTTTCCTCCAATCTTTGACATTTTTCACAGTCTTTACTGCAGACGCGACCTTGAGTCTGTCGGGTTTTTTTCTCCCTCCAGACAATACCTTGATCTCTGCCTTCGTTCTTCCAGACTGAACATTGATTCCAGAGCTGCAGCATCTCTCTCCCTGGACAAAAGAACGGTGGGCTGTCTTCAGTGAGTGCTCGTCCTTTTATTGAAAGTCTCCGAGACGTTCAGCGACTAGACTTTAGGAGATGCCGCTCTCGCGGAATGACCTCTCCGACGTTACGCACGCCACTAAAGCCTTTCACATCAACGCTGCAAGAAGTGAGGGCATACACAGCCAGCAGAGTCTTTGACGTCCAGGGACACAAACTTCTGGTCTCTATTAGCGGGGAATAGATGCGGGATGAGAGTTGGGCAACTTGACGACCTCCTATCGCCTGATGTAGATGGTGAAGAAGTACAGTGCTGTGTGTGTGAAGCCCTGCCAATTGGCATTGTTAGTGACACAGGCCCAGGTTGTGTGTCCACCTTCTGGGAGAATGGCCCAGCTGTTGTTTTCTTCTCTGAGGAAGAAAAGATAACTGGCGACTGCTGACGTCATAGGGAGTGTTTAGCCGTGTTGGGTTGGAGTCTAATGACTGAAATAATCCAGCCAGGCTTTGGGGAGAAAAAGACAGGGTGTTTTCTTCTTCTTTGTATTTGCTCAGACATTAAGGGAAACAAAAAGCCGGTGCTACTTCTGGCGAGCGATTTCCCTTTCTTTGCTGAATGTTAGCGGAGTCGGTTAGTTTTTAAACGAACCTTGATCTTGCTTTCGTTTGCAGAATATTCGTGGAGTGACTTGGAGTCGGTTAGTTTTTTAAACGAACCTTGATCTTGCAGTTGTTTGCAGAATATTCGTGGAGTGACTTGGAGTCGGTTAGTTTTAAAACGAACCTTGATCTTGCAGTTGTTTGCAGAATATTCGTGGAGTGAGTGACTTGGTGCGGGTTGTGCTGCATTTAGGCAGCAACAAATCTGAGCAATTTATGGACACACCTGGCTGACTCCACACTAATCCACGGTTCTTACGGCACGCAGTCTTTCCTTCATTATCCAGAGAAGGGAACTTTCGATACCGCCATTGCACAAATCCCCGGCTAGCTTGTTCCCGCGGAGACAGCGCCTTTCTTTGCATGCTGTCTGTTCGCTTTGCCTGCACTGCTGCTAAGAGGAGAATTGTGGACACTGAACAGCCATTCTTCAGATAGAGAACTCTGGACACTGAACAGCCATTCTTCAGATAGAGAACTCTGGACACTGAACAGCCATTCTTCAGATAGAGAACTCTGGACACTGAACAGCCATTCTTCAGATAGAGAACTCTGGACACTGAACAGCCATTCTTCAGATAGAGAACTCTGGACACTGAACAGCCATTCTTCAGATAGAGAACTCTGGACACTGAACAGCCATTCTTCAGACAACGATCGCCGAGAGAAAGAACACGTGTGAAGCATTCTCACGTCTAGTATATTCTGCAGAACATATCCGCTCCGAATTGTAACCGACATGGGGATCACTCCTTGAACCCCAAACATTGTGGAGACTTCAGTGGAAAGTCAAGGTACGTGCTGCGGGAAAACCAACGTGGGCAAAAAGTGCACTTAAAGCGATCTCTTCTTAATGACAGACATAGATTACACTCCAGACATTGAGCAGCGAAGCACTGCAGCGTAGGACAGTAAAAAAAAAAAGGTGTGATTTCTAAAGAGAAAGATTCCAGACATCTGACAGCTCCGCTGTGACATCCCTAACCGTATTCTTCACCTCACCCAAACTTCCCAATCCTGATCCTGCTGTCACCGCCGTCCTCCCCCACCCAGCACCATGAGTCTGGCGCTCTCTGCCACAGCTCTGTGTTTGCTGCTTCTGCTGCTGCTCCTCACGCTCCTCCTGGCCGACGTCCAGGGCCTGGATGTGGCAGAGACGGCCGAGCCGCACGTGCCGCCGGTGGCCAAGCGGTTACACCACCACCTGATGTCGTCCTACCAGAAGCTGATCAAACCCTCGGTGGGCCCCAGTCAGCAGCTGACGGTCAAGATGGGCATGAGGCTGTCCCAGGTCATTGACGTGGTCAGTGCCCCCCCCCCCCCCCTCTGTGTGTGTGTGTGTGTGTGTGTGTGTGTGTGGTGTGTGTGTGTGTTTGTGTGTGTGTGTGTGTGTGTGTGTGTGTGTGTGTGTGTGTATGTATGTATGTGTGCGTGTGTGTGTGTGTGTGTGTGTGTGTGTGTGTGTGTGTGTGTGTGTGTGTGTGTGTGTGTGTGTGTGTGTGTATGACGGAGAGAGAGAGAGAGAGAGAGAGAGAGAGAGAGAGAGAGAGAGAGAGAGAGAGAGAGAGAGGTGTGTGTGTGTGTGTGTGTGTGTGGTGTGTGTGTGTGTGTGTGTGTGTGTGAATGTGTGTGTGTGCCTCTGTGTGTGTGTGTGTGTGTGTGTGTGTGTGTGTGTGTGTGTGTGTGTGTGTGTGTGTGTGTGTGACAGAGAGACATTCAGATTCAGATGCCGATGATGTATTCCGTAAGGCCAAAGCCCCATACTAACAAAGGGTGGTCACAGTGTTCAGCCGGTATCATTATGCCAATTAAAGCAAAATTCATAGTCCACGTGAAAGGCTTTAAGCACATACAATGCTAATTTGCATACTATTCTTTCATCTTTCGATACCATATTTAGACAAAATCAAATTAATATGGATTCATATAGAGTCTCGCTGGGATGTATTTTACACGCAGATCGGTTAGAACAGAACATGTTAGAACAAAGTGAAGCCTGTCCCCATTAGATTCCTTACACAAAGGACATAGTAACTCATTACCCTATATACTTTAATAGCGACA
>CM031603.1:100323106-100330606 GCA_018398815.1 Conus ventricosus | reverse complement strand
GACACAGAGAGAGAGAGAGAGAGAGAGAGAGAGAGAGAGAGAGAGAGAGAGAGAGAGAGAGAGAGAGAGAGGGAGAGACAGAGAGAGAGACAGAGAGACAGACGGGACAAACAAACAGACAGACAGACAGAGGCAGGGAGGAGGGAGGGGAGGCATTCCGACAGATATATCGGGACGCATACTGAGAGATAAACAGACGTACAGGAAAACATAAAATGAAACAGAAGATGAGACAGATAGACAGACAGACAGACAGACAGACAGACACACAGTGTGTGACCAAGATGATGAAGCAACTTCACAGAAACAAAGAGAGCGACACAGGGCAGAGAAGAGAGCCAGATCGGATTAAGGTGATAATCCGGGCGGCAAGATGCAAATCGATGGGTCAATGAGATAGCGAGGAGCTAAACAAGCCAATTAGCATTGTTTTCTCCCTTTGCTCACACTGTTCACCGCCCTTGGGCTGTGTGCATCTTGTCTCTAATGCCGCAATGAAATGGCTGCCATCCGAATGGCCTGTTGTCTGGGTAACGGGCCTGAAATGCTGTGGTGTGCATTAGCAAAGGTTGTGTGTGTGTGTGTGTGTGTGTGTGTGTGTGTGTGTGCGTGTGTGTGTGTGTGTGTGTGTGTGTGTGTGTGTGTGTGTGTGTGTGTGTGTGTGCGTGCGTGCGTGCGTGCGTGCGTGCGTGTGTGTGCTGTTACCAGCATTGGCCTATTTACAGAATGCGCCCATCTCACCCTTCTCTCTCTCTCTCTCTCTCTCTCTCTCTCTCTCTCTCTCTCTCTCTGCCTCCCCCTTTCTCTCCCTCTCCCCATTCTCTCTCTCTATCTCTTCCTCAGTCGCCCTCCCTCTTCGCTTACATTAATGTATCTGTCATCACATTCGTGTGTAGATAGAGCTAGCGGCATTTTGTCCCCATTTTAATTGTGTCCTACGAGAATACTCATTTTAGCTATGCTGCTCGTTTAGGCATTTACCGTCCATTAAAACAAATGCGATTTGTTCTTCCTATCCTGGTTTAGCGGCTTTCCTGAACAGCCCCCCCGCCTCCCCCCCCCCCTCCCCCCCCCCCCCCCCCCCACTACACAGGAGTGTTTCATGCAATGACAATAACGGCGTGTGACCTGAGGGAAGAGACATTGCTAGGAGTGTATAATGCAATGACAATAACGGCGTGTGACCTGAGGGAAGAGACATTGCTAGGAGTGTTTAATGCAATGACAATAACGGCATGTGACCTGAGGGAAGAGACATTGCTAGGAGTGTTTAATGCAATGACAATAACGGCATGTGACCTGAAGGACAGACATGGCTAGGAATGTTTGATGCAATGACAATAACGGCGTGTGACCTGAAGGACAGACATTGCTAGGAGTGTTTAATGCAATGACAATAACGGCATGTGACCTGAAGGACAGATATTGCTAGGAGTGTTTAATGCAATGACAATAACGGCATGTGACCTGAAGGACAGATATTGCTAGGAGTGTTTAATGCAATGACAATAACGGCGTGTGACCTGAAGGACAGACATTGCTAGGAGTGTTTAATGCAATGACAATAACGGCATGTGACCTGAAGGACAGACATGGCTAGGAATGTTTGATGCAATGACAATAACGGCGTGTGACCTGAAGGACAGACATTGCTAGGAGTGTTTAATGCAATGACAATAACGGCATGTGACCTGAAGGACAGATATTGCTAGGAGTGTTTAATGCAATGACAATAACGGCATGTGACCTGAAGGACAGATATTGCTAGGAGTGTTTAATGCAATGACAATAACGGCGTGTGACCTGAAGGACAGACATTGCTAGGAGTGTTTAATGCAATGACAATAACGGCGTGTGACCTGAAGGACAGACATTGCTAGGAGTGTTTAATGCAATGACAATAACGGCGTGTGACCTGAGGTAAGAGGCATTGCTAGGAGTGTTTAATGCAATGACAATAACGGCGTGTGACCTGAAGGACAGACATTGCTAGGAGTGTTTGATGCAATGACAATAACGGCGTGTGACCTGAGGGAAGAGACATTGCTAGGAGTGTTTCATGCAATGACAATAACGGCGTGTGACCTGAAGGACAGACATTGCTAGGAGTGTTTAATGCAATGACAATAACGGCATGTTACCTGAGGGAAGAGACATTGCTAGGAGTGTTTAATGCAATGACAATAACGGCGTGTGACCTGAAGGACAGACATTGCTAGGAGTGTTTAATGCAATGACAATAACGGCGTGTGACCTGAAGGAGAGACATTGCTAGGAGTGTTTAATGCAATGACAATAACGGCGTGTGACCTGAAGGACAGACATTGCTAGGAGTGTTTCATGCAATGACAATAACGGCGTGTGACCTGAGGGAAGAGACATTGCTAGGAGTGTTTAATGCAATGACAATAACGGCGTGTGACCTGAAGGACAGACATTGCTAGGAGTGTTTCATGCAATGACAATAACGGCGTGTGACCTGAAGGACAGACATTGCTAAGAGTGTTTAATGCAATGAGAATAACGGCGTGTGACCTGAAGGACAGACATTGCTTAGAGTGTTTCATGCAATGACAATAACAGCATGTGATCTGAAGGACAGACATTGCTAGGAGTGTTTAATGCAATGGCAATAACGGCGTGTGACCTGAGGGAAGAGACATCGCTAGGAGTGTTTAATGCAATGACAATAACGGCGTGTGACCTGAGGGAAGAGACATCGCTAGGAGTGTTTGATGCAATGACAATAACGGCGTGTGACCTGAGGGAAGAGACATTGCTAGGAGTGTTTGATGCAATGACAATAACGGCGTGTGACCTGAGGGAAGAGGCATTGCTAGGAGTGTTTAATGCAATGACAATAACGGCGTGTGACCTGAAGGACAGACATTGCTAGGAGTGTTTAATGCAATGACAATAACGGCGTGTGACCTGAAGGACAGACATTGCTAGGAGTGTTTAATGCAATGACAATAACGGCGTGTGACCTGAAGGACAGACATTGCTAGGAGTGTTTAATGCAATGACAATAACGGCGTGTGACCTGAGGGAAGAGGCATTGCTAGGAGTGTTTAATGCAATGACAATATAACGGCGTGTGACCTGAGGGAAGAGACATTGCTAGGAGTGTTTCATGCAATGACAATAACGGCGTGTGACCTGAAGGACAGACATTGCTAGGAGTGTTTCATGGAATGACAATAACAGCGCGTGACCTGAAGGACAGACATTGCTAGGAGTGTTTAAATTAAATGACAATAACGGCGTGTGACCTGAGGGAAGAAGCATTGCTAGGAGTGTTTAATGCAATGACAATAACGGCGTGTGACCTGAAGGACAGACATTGCTAGGAGTGTTTAATGCAATGACAATAACGGCGTGTGACCTGAAGGACAGACATTGCTGGGAGTGTTTAATGCAATGACAATAACGGCGTGTGACCTGAAGGACAGACATTGCTAGGAGTGTTTAATGCAATGACAATAACGGCGTGTGACCTGAAGGACAGATATTGCTAGGAATGTTTAATGCAATGACAATAACGGCGTGTGACCTGAAGGACAGACACTGCTAGGAGTGTTTAATGCAATGACAATAACGGCGTGTGTTCCGCTGCCTTTTGACAGCTCATGTTGTTGAGTAGGGGACATGTTCACCCCATTAGTGTGTGTGTGTGTGTGTGTGTGTGTGTGTGTGTGTGTGTGAGTGTGAGTGTGTGTGTGAGTGTGTGCGTGCGTGCGTGCGTGCGTGCGTGCGTGCGTGCGTGCGCGCGCGCGCGTGCGTGCGTGCGTGCGTGCGTGCGTGCGTGCGTGTGTGTGTGTGTGTGTGTGTGTGTGTGTGTGTGTGTGTGTATGTGTCTGAAACTTTGGAGAAGCTAGGGCATCTCTCTCTCTCTCTCTCTCTCTCTCTCTCTCTCTCTCTCTCCTCTCTCTTCTCTCTCTCTCTCTCTCTCTCTCTCTCTCTAATATGGAAAGAAGAAATCAACAGCAACACCTATACGTCCATTGACCATTTATCCAGCAATTTGATCATAGGCAGCCATAATAAACCGCCTGTCATGTTTCTCTGATGGTATGGTGATCATAGGCACCCATAATAAACCGCCTGTCATGTTTCTCTGATGGTATGGTGATCATAGGCACCCATAATAAACCGCCTGTCATGTTTCTCTGATGGTATGGAGATCATAGGCACCCATAATAAACCGCCTGTCATGTTTCTCTGATGGTATGGTGATCATAGGCACCCATAATAAACTGCCTGCCATGTTTCTCCAACGGTACGTATGATCCGAGACACCCATAATAAACCGCCTGTCATGTTTCTCCGATGGTATGTATGATCATAGGCACCCCTAATAAACCGCGTGTCATGTTTCTCCGATGGTATGTATGATCCTAGACACCCATAATAAACCGCCTGTCATATTTCTCCGATGGTATGTATGATGATCATAGGCAACCATAATATACCACCTGCCATGTTTCTCCGATGGTATGTATGATAGTCAGCATTGCTAAAAAAACAATAGCACGCTTCACCAATGATGCATCTCATCCTCGCCACTAAATAAACAGTTTACCATGTTTCACCAATGATGCATCTCATCCTCGCCACTAAATAAACATTTTACCATGTTTCACCAATGATGCATATCATCCTCGCCACTAAATAAACAGTTTACCATGTTTCACTAATGATGCATCTCATCCTCGCCACTAAATAAACAGTTTACCATGTTTCACTAATGATGCATCTCATCCTCGCCACTAAATATACAGTTTACCATGTTTCACCAATGATGCATATCATCCTCGCCACTAAATATACAGTTTACCATGTTTCACCAATGATGCATCTCATCCTCGCCACTAAATATACAGTTTACCATGTTTCACCAATGATGCATATCATCCTCGCCACTAAATATACAGTTTACCATGTTTCACCAATGATGCATATCATCCTCGCCACTAAATATACAGTTTACCATGTTTCACCAATGATGCATCTCATCCTCGCCACTAAATATACAGTTTACCATGTTTCACCAATGATGCATCTCATCCTCGCCACTAAATATAGTTTACCATGTTTCACCAATGATGCATATCATCCTCGCCACTAAATATACAGTTTACCATGTTTCACCAATGATGCATATCATCCTCGCCACTAAATATACAGTTTACCATGTTTCACCAATGATGCATCTCATCCTCGCCACTAAATATACAGTTTACCATGTTTCACCAATGATGCATATCATCCTCGCCACTAAATATACAGTTTACCATGTTTCACCAATGATGCATATCATCCTCGCCGCTAAATATACAGTTTACCATGTTTCACCAATGATGCATATCATCCTCGCCACTAAATAAACAGTTTACCATGTTTCACCAATGATGCATATCATCCTCGCCACTAAATATACAGTTTACCATGTTTCACCAATGATGCATATCATCCTCGCCACTAAATATACAGTTTACCATGTTTCACCAATGATGCATATCATCCTCGCCACTAAATATACAGTTTACCATGTTTCACCAATGATGCATATCATCCTCGCCACTAAATAAACAGTTTACCATGTTTCACCAATGATGCATATCATCCTCGCCACTAAATATACAGTTTACCATGTTTCACCAATGATGCATCTCATCCTCGCCACTAAATATACAGTTTACCATGTTTCACCAATGATAAATATCATCATCGCCACCAAATAAACAGTTTACCATGTTTCACCAACGATAGATGTGATCGTCTGCATCCTTTACACACAGCCTGTCATGTTTCACCAATAATATACACATGACTATCAGCATCTAGAAGTGCCTTAAAACCTGGATTGTAACCGCCTGCCCTCTTCCTCTGCCCCCCACCCCCTTCCCCCGTCTCTCTCTCTCTCTCTCTCTCTCTCTCTCTCTCTCTCTCTCTCTCTCTCTCTCTCTCTCTCTGTCTCTCTCTCTTTCTAAAATGGCGCTGCTGTTGTTTATGGGATTTATGGGATTGTAACAGAGCACGACGTGTCCACGGCCTGACCAGCGTGTGACGACGTCTGGTTCTTTACAACCTGTTCCCATTTCCCGCTGAAAGAAGTGCACGACTTGCTGGATAGAGAAAGTGGAAGAGCGGCGAGCAGAGGGGAAGGAGGCTAATTGACAAAGTCATGGGAGGGCAATTTGCTCTCATCAATCACACGCCAGCAGAAGAGGAAGCAAGAGACAGGGGCGAGGCGTGGTGATGTTGCAGGCAGGCTTACCATTAGAGGTGGCGTTTACTATGGCTTCCTTAGCTCTGGGCAACTGGCCGCCCGCCGTTAGGAACAAGCACTCTGTCTCCTCATCTTGCTGAGCTCGGCGTGGTGAGAGTATCGTATAGCTGGCGCTGTGTTCTTTCCCTCTGTGTGTGTGTGTGTGTGTGTGTGTGTGTGTGTGTGTGTGTGTGTGTGTGTGAGTGTGCGCGCCTGCCTGTATGTCTGTCAGCAGTTTGGCAGTGCCTGTTTTTCTGTTGTCATGTCTCTATTCTGCATTAAATGTCGTGGAGAAATTATTTCTTTGGATTTATTGTTTTCTTTGAAACTTCCGCTTAGCCTAAAGTCTGTTGTTTGATTTCTCATTCCAGAGAGAGAGAGAGAGAGAGAGAGAGAGAGAGAGAGAGAGAGAGAGAGAGAGAGAGAGAGAGAGAGAGAGAGAGAGAGAGAGAGAGAGAGAGAGAGAGAGAGAGAAAACGAGAGAGACAGAGACAGACAGACAGAGAGTGACGAGAGAGACAGAGAGTGGCACTCAAGAGAGAGACACAGAGAGAGAGAGAGAGAGAGAGAGAGGAGAGAGAGAGAGAGAGAGTGAGAGAGAGAGCGAGGGGGGGGGGGGTGGGAGGGAGGGAAGGAGGGGAAACAACTTGGGGTATTTTGCAAGTGGGTAAAGCCTAGATGCGTATCTTACGTCAATGGAGCTTTTAATGTCACGAGTGTGTACACACACACACACACACACACACGCGCACACAACCTTTCGTAACGCGAGTCAGTCCATTTCACGCCTGTTGTTGAAGCATCCCCCTGTTGGGATGGCTGCCATTGGAGGTGGGCATTAGAGGCACAATCCACACCACCAGGGCCATGAACGGACGGCGGAATGGGAGGAAACAATGCTAATTGGGCTGTGCAGCTCCTCGTCGTCTCATTGACCCATCGATTGCATCTTCCTGCGCAGATTAGTGCATTAATCCGATTTTGGCAGCCTGCTCTCTGCCTCTCTTTTTCTGTCGCTGTGTCTGTTGTTGTGTCTGGTGTGTCTGTCGCTGTGTCCGTTGTTGTGTCTGTCGTTGTGTCTGTCGCAGTGTCTGTTGTGTCTGTCGCTGTGTCCGTTGTTGTGTCTGTTGTGTCTGTCGCTGTGTCTGTTGTTGTGTCTGTCGCTGTGTCTGTTGTTGTGTCTGTCGCTGTCTGTTGTTGTGTCTGTTGTTGTGTCTGTCGCTGTTTGT
>CM031603.1:100311263-100323006 GCA_018398815.1 Conus ventricosus | reverse complement strand
TGCAGTGTCTGTTGCTGTGTCTGTCGCTGTGTCTGTTGTTGTGTCTGTCGCTGTGTCTGTCGCTGTGTCTGTTGTTGTGTCTGTTGGTGTGTCTGTCGCTGTGTCTGTTGTGTCTGTCGCTGTGTCTGTTGTTGTGTCTGTTGTTGTGTCTGTCGCTGTGTCTGTTGTTGTGTCTGTTGTTGTGTCTATTGTTGTGTCTGTCGCTGTGTCTGTTGTTGTGTCTGTCGCTGTGTCTGTTGTTGTGTCTATTGTTGTGTCTGTCGCTGTGTCTGTTGTCGTGTCTTTCGCTGTGTCTTTCGCTGTGTCTGTTGTTGTGTCTGTCGCTGTGTCTGTCGCTGTGTCTGTTGTTGTTGTGTCTGTTGTTGTGTCTGTCGCTGTGTCTGTCGCTGTGTCTGTTGTTGTGTCTGTTGTTGTGTCTGTTGCTGTGCCTGTCGCTGTGTCTGTCGCTGTGTCTGTTGTTGTGTCTGTCGCTGTGTCTGTTGTTGTGTCTGTTGCTGTGTCTGTCGCTGTGTCTGTTGTTGTGTCTGTTGTTGTGTCTGTCGCTGTGTCTGTTGTTGTGTCTGTTGCTGTGTCTGTCGCTGTGTCTATTGTTGTGTATGTCGCTGTGTCTGTTGCTGTGTCTGTTGCTGTGTCTGTTGCTGTGTCTGTCGCTGTGTCTGTTGTTGTGTCTGTTGTTGTGTCTGTCGCTGTGTCTGTTGTTGTGTCTGTTGTTGTGTCTGTCGCTGTGTCTGTTGTTGTGTCTGTCGCTGTGTCTGTTGTTGTGTCTGTCGCTGTGTCTGTTGTTGTGTCTGTTGCTTTGTCTGTCGCTGTGTCTGTTGTTGTGTTTGTTGTTGTGTCTGTCGCTGTGCCTGTTGTTGTGTCTGTTGTTGTGTCTGTTGTTGTGTCTGTCGCTGTGTCTGTTGTTGTGTCTGTTGTGGTATGTTGTTGTGTCTGTTGTTGTGTCTGTCGCTGTGTCTGTTGTTGTGTCTGTTGTTGTGTCTGTAGCTGTGTTGTTGTTGTGTCTGTTGTTGTGTCTGTTGTTGTGTCTGTCGCTGTGTCTGTTGCTGTGTCTGTTGTTGTTGTCTGTCGCTGTGTCTGTTGTTGTGTCTGTTGCTGTGTCTGTCGCTGTGTCTGTTGTTGTGTCTGTTGTTGTGTCTGTCGCTGTGTGTGTTGTTGTGTCTGTTGTTGTGTCTGTTGTTGCGTCTGTCGCTGTGTCTGTTGTTGTGTCTGTTGTTGTGTCTGTTGTTGTGTGTGTCGCTGTGTCTGTTGTTGTTCTGTCACTGTGTCTGTTGTTGTGTCTGTCGCTGTGTCTGTTGTTGTGTCTGTTGTTGTGTCTGTCGCTGTGTCTGTTGCTGTGTCTGTCACTGTGTCTGTTGTTGTGTCTGTTGTTGTGTCTGTCTCTGTGTCTGTTGCTGTGTCTGTTGTTGTGTCTGTCGCTGTGTCTGTTGTTGTGTCTGTTGCTGTGTCTGTCGCTGTGTCTGTTGTTGTGTCTGTCGCTGTGTCTGTTGTTGAATCTGCTGTTGTGTCTGTTGTTGTGTCTGTCGCTGTGTCTGTTGTTGTGTCTGTTGTTGTGTCTGTCGCTGTGTCTGTCGCTGTGTCTGTTGCTGTGTCTGTCGCTGTGTCTGTTGTTGTGTCTGTCGTTGTGTCTGTGGCTGTGTCTTGTTGTGTCTGTCACTGTGTTTGTTCATGTGTCTGTCGCTGTGTTGTTGTGTCTGTCGCTGTGTCTGTTGTTGAATCTGCTGTTGTGTCTGCTGTTGTGTCTGTCAATGTGTCTGTTGCTCTGTTGTTGTTGTGTCTGTCGCTGTGTCTGTTGCTGTGTCTGTCTGTGTCTGTTGTTGTGTCTGTTGTTGTGCTGTCACCGTGTCTGTCGCTGTGTCTGTCGCTGTGTCTGTTGTTGTGTGTATCGCTGTGTCTGTTGTTGTGTCTGTTGTTGTGTCTGTTATTATGTCTGTCGCTGTGTCTGTCGCTGTGTCTGTTGTTGTGTATGTTGATGTGTCTGTTGTTGTGTCTGTTGTTGTGTCTGTCGCTGTGTCTGTCGCTGTGTCTGTTGTTGTGTCTGTCGCTTGTCTGTCGCTGTCTCTGTTGTTGTGTCTGTCGCTGTGTCTGTCGCTGTGTCTGTTGTTGTGTCTGTTGATGTGTCTGTTGTTGTGTTGTGTTTGTCTGTCGCTGTGTCTGTTGTTGTGTCTGGTTGTGTCTGTTGTTGTGTCTGTCGCTGTGTCTGTCGCTGTGTCTGTTGTTGTGTTGTTATTGTGTCTGTTGCTGTGTCTGTCGCTCTGTTGTCGCTGTGTCTGTTGTTGTGTCTGTTATTGTGTCTGTCGCTGTGTCTGTTGTTGTGTTGTTATTGTGTCTGTCGCTGTGTCTGTTGTTGTGTCTGTCGCTGTGTCTGTATTGTGTCTGTCGCTTGTGTCTGTTTGTGTCTGTCGCTGGTCTGTTATTGTGTCTGTCGCTGTGTCTGTTGCTGTGTCTGTCGCTGTGTCTGTTATTGTGTCTGTCGCTGTGTCTGTTATTGTGTCTGTCGCTGTGTCTGTTGCTGTGTCTGTTGCTGTGTCTGTTATGTGTCTGTCGCTGTGTCGTCGTCTGTCCATGTTTTGCTGACGCTGCTGCGTCTCCCTGTCAATCTTAGTCCAAGTGTCCGTCTGTACCCCTGTGTGTGAGGTGGGGGTGGGCATAGGGGAGTTAGGTTTCGGTGAGAGGGGTTGGTGGGGATGGGGTGGCCTCGAGAAGAGTCCTATTCACGATTTTATCAGTGCGTTTCGTGTGTTGTGTGTGTGTGTGTGTGTGTGTGTTGTTGTGTGTGTGTGTGTGTGTGTGTGTGTGTGTGTTGGTGTGTGTGTGTTGTGTGTGTGTGTGTGTGTGTTTGTGTGTATGTGTGTGTGTGTTTGTGCGTGCGTGTGTGCGTGTGTCTGTGCGTGCGTGCGTGCGAGCGCGTGCGTGAGTATGTGTGTGTGTGTGTGTGTGTGTGTGTGTGTGTGTGTGTGTGTGTGTGTGTGTGTGTGTGAGAGAGAGTGAGAGACAGAGAGAGAGAGTGAGAGAGGAAGAGAGGAGAGAGAGAGAGAGAGAGGAGAGAGAGAGAGAGAGAGAGACAGAGAGAGAGTGAACACAGAAAGACAGACAGACAGTCTAATCACAATCTTTGAGAGCCATGGAAAGACTTGAAAACAGAGAGACACTCACACCTACACACCTACACAGAACGTTCAGTGCGCCCGTAATACGATTTCCCCCATCTCGTCGGCTTCAGCAAGTACAGACAGAGTGCCGGTTCCTGACGACGGTCATACAGTAATTGCTGAGAAGTAACGAATTCCTGCTAGACGCCGCCACTAATGGCAAGCTGCCTGCACAATCACCACCACGCCTCGCCCCTGTCCCTTGCTTCCTCTTCTGCTGGTGTGTGTGATTGATGAAGCCTAATTGACCCTCCCAGACTTCGTCTGTTGGCCCCCTTCCCCTCCCTCCCCGTCCCTCAGTCCATCAAGCTTGTGCTTCTTTCTTTCAGTCTGACATGAGAGCAGGTTGTAAAGAACCCGAAGGTTTCAAGTGTTGGTCAGGTCCTCCACCCTTCATGCTGTGTTACAGTGTTTTAAAAGAACAGCGAAACCCTTTTCTTCTATGGGATTACGTTTCAGATTCTCCTGTTCACGTACCCAGTTATGCGTGTGACTGGGATCATCAGCCGGCTATTTAAATGCGCTGATGAACATTACGTATTACTGGTGAAAAGTTGCAACGCATCCCACGTAGCGACACAGGGACTGTCTTTCAGTACATGTAGCACTGTATCCCTGCCGTCACAGCATTCTGTGTTGCTAACTTTCACTATATCCCCGCCGTCACAGAATTCTGTGTTGCTAACTTTCACTGTATCCCTGCCGTCACAGAATTCTGTGTTGCTAACTTTCACTGTATCCCTGCCGTCACAGAATTCTGTGTTGCTAACTTTCACTGTATCCCTGCCGTCACAGAATTCTGTGTTGCTAACTTTCACTGTATCCCTGCCGTCACAGAATTCTGTGTTGCTAACTTTCACTGTATCCCTGCCGTCACAGAATTCTGTGTTGCTAACTTTCACTCGGTGCTCAACCAATCACGACTGCAAATCCCAAACGGACTATGAACATGGACCAAATGGAATATCCATGTGTCTGTGGAAAGCGTTTCGCTACCACCGTGGCATGAAGATCCACAGAACAAAGATGGGATGTGTGAAGACTCATCTGAATGAGCAGCAGCGCACTGCATCAGCAGATAAGACGTCGGAAGACCAAGGCCAGGATTTAAACCACAGTGCCAAGGACATCCACGCTGTTGGTTCGGATGAGGAATTTGCACAGGCCCTCGATGCCAGGCGCCTGAAACTCAACCTGCCACGAGCAAACGAAACTGAAGATTGGGAGAAACTGGATGCAAAAATCGTCCAAAGACTCGATGCACTGTTAGGGAAAAGCACCCTGGAACACAAACTAGCCACATATGGGGACATTGTGTATGCCACATGTAGAGACGCCTATGGAATAAAACTACCCAAAGAGAAAACACCTCCAAAGAAATCCAGACGCCAAGAAAAGATGGACAAGATCAGAGTCCAAAAGAACAACCTCAAGAAGCAAATGAAGACCGCACTGCCAGCTGAAAAACAAGGCTTGGAAAAACTGTGGGAAGACCTGAAAGAAAAAACACAGCGCCCTCAGCAAAGCGGAATCTGCGAGGAAGAGGAAGAGCAAAAAAGAAGAAGACACAAGAGCGCTTCTTCAGAGACCCTTCCAGTTTGCCAGAACACTGTTTGAGCAGCCAAAATTGGGACCCTAAGTGTGGACAAAGGAGTTCTTGAGCAGCATCTGAGGAAAACATACTCTGACTCACAGAGCAAAGCACCACTCGACATTCAGGTCTGGTGTGGCCAACCAACCCTGAGGAACAGTTCAATGGCAAGCCTCCAACGTTGGCGGAAATCAAGAAGGTGGTCGATAAAGCCAGAGCCAAATCATCACCAGGGCCAAACGGAATACCTTACCAGCTTTACAAGAAATGTCCCAAGGTGCTGGAGTGGGTCCACAGGCTGCTGCGATCGGCTTGGAGAAACCAGAAGATCAGCGGCCAGTGGATGAAGGCAGATGGTGTGTACATCCCAAAGAGCAAAACTCAAGTGACATCAGCCAGTTCAGGCCAATATCACTACTGAACGTCGAAGGGAAAATCTTCTACTCTGTCATGGCAGCAAGGCTGACCAAAGTACCTGAAGGAAAACAAGTACTTGGATGTGTCAGTCCAGAAAGGTGGCATCCCAGGCGTGGCTGGCTGTGTAGAACACGCCACAATGATCTGGGACGCAATCCAAAAAGCAAAAACAGAAAAAGAGGACCTGGACGTAGTGTGGCTTGATCTGGCAAACGCATATGGATCTGTGCCCCATGAGATGATACAGTTGGCTCTTGAGATGTACCATGTGCCAAAGAACATCCGCGACATGCTCAAGAAGTACTTCAATGGCTTCTCAATGCGGTTCTCTACCAAGGACTACACAACAGATTGGATCAACTTGGAAGTGGGCATTGCAATGGGCTGTGCAATTTCCCAATACTGTTCGTGCTGGCAATGGAACTCATCTTGAAAGCAGCAACAAACAACGCGAGACAAACAGACCTTGGCGATGGATACAAGATGCCTCCTCTCAAGGCCTTCATGGATGACACTACAGTGATTTCATCCAGAGAAGACGAGACACGTCATGTGCTGGAGAGGCTGGACGAATAGTTGCCTCATCCAGAATGAAGTTCAAACCAAAGAAATCACGGAAATCTCTCACTGAGGAAAGGAAAAGTGGGCCGAATCTGTGGTCTTCAGTGTTGCCAACCAGGCCATTCCAACAGTCACAGAAGAACCAGTCAAGAGCCTTGGAAGATGGTATGATGATACGCTGAAAGACACACAAAGAGCAAAAGAAAACAAGCAGATGGCGGAAGAAGGCTTGGAGACCATTGACCAGTGTGGGCTCCTTGGCAAATACAAGGTCTGGTGTCTGCAGTTCATGCTGATACCAATGCTCCTATGGCCTCTGATGATATACGACATCTGCACTAGCACAGTGGAGGCAATGGAAGCCAAGATCAACAAGTTCACAAGGAAATGGCTTGGTGTCCCACCTGTCTGACTGACATCGCGCTGTACTGTCGCCAAGCAAAGCTCAAACTACCACTGAAATCCATCCCGGAGGAATACAAAGCAGGGAAGATCAGACTTCAAAGCATGCTGGAGGACTCAGGAGACAAGGTGGTAGAAGCAATCAAGCCCCAGCTGAAGACAGGCAGAAAATGGAAAGTTCAAGAGGCGATGGATTCTGCAAAAGAAAGTCTCAAGATCAGAGAAATAACAGGACACACACAGACCAACAGACAAGGACTTGGGGTGACCAAAACTGAATGGTGGTCAAAGGCCAAAGGAAAAGCCAAAAGAGACATGATGATTCAGGAGATGAGAAAAGAAGAAGACCAAAAGCAGTCCAGCAGAGCCAGCAAGGGCAATGGACAACGTGGGAGAATGCACTCCAAAGACGTCTCACTTGGAATGACATTTGGACACATGGCCCCTCTCAGGATCAGCTTCATTCTCAGATCTGCATATGACCTTCTGCCCTCAAATGCAAACCTGGTGAAGTGGGGGAAAACAGACGATCCTGCATGCCCCTCTGCCATGAAAAACAAACAGTGGAGCATGTTCTAAGCTCATGTAAAGTAGCCCTGTCTCAAGGAAGGTACACATGGAGGCACAACCAAGTGCTCAAAGAGATTGTACAAGTAGTCTGGGCTAGTACCAACACCACAAGAGGGCGAATCAGGACTCCAAAAGCACCCGCAACATTCCTCACGGCAGGAGGCAGCAAATCATGGCCAAGAACAACAGTGCCACTCGAAACATGCAGGCAGAGTCTGCTGGACGGGGCAGATGACTGGGAGTGCACTGCAGACCTCCCAGAATGGAAGAGTCACCAGAGATCATCAGCAAGAGTGGCATGACACCAGACATAGTAGTCCACTCTAAGTCAACCAAGCAGCTGATCATGATCGAGCTCACGGTACCATATGAAAACAGAATGGAGGCAGCTCAAATCTACAAGACTGAAAAGTATGCTGATCTGGCAAACAGCCTGAGGAGAGAAGGCTATCTGGTCAAAGTCCGCACTGCAGAAATTGGAGCTAGGGGATTTGTAGGAACGTCTGCATACAGCCTCATGAAACAGATCTCAGTTGCAGGGAAGGAAAAAACCAGAGCCCTGAAAGCAATGGCAGAAGCGGCAGAGAGGTGTTCAAGCTGGATCTGGTCAAGGAGGAACAAAAGTGAACTTCATAAGGCTTAATTTCCCTACAAATATCAGGTGTCCCTGTGGCTCAGTGGTTAAAGCGCGAGTCATTAAGTGGAAAATGAGCATTACCAGAGGGTCATGGGTTCGAATCCCAGCCATGGCTCGTCCCAAGATGGGGAAACAAAAAAGGGGCAGCAGAGGGACATCCGGAGTCATGAACCGGGTGTGGCCCAACCCCCCTAGAGTGTCAGGAGATAAGGGCCGAAACACTTGCTTGAAGGGGGCTTCTCTTCTGAGGACTCTCTGCTGCCACGCTCTCCACGAGTTTCTTTCTACCACTGTATCCCTGCCGTCACAGAATTCTGTGTTGCTAACTTTCACTGTATCCTTGCCGTCACAGAATTCTGTGTTGTTAACTTTCACTGTATCCCTGCCGTCACAGAATTCTGTGTTGCTAACTTTCACTGTATCCCTGCCGTCACAGAATTCTGTGTTGCTAACTTTCACTGTATCCCTGCCGTCACAGAATTCTGTGTTGCTAACTTTCACTGTATCCCTGCCGTCACAGAATTCTGTGTTGCTAACGTTCATTCTGTTCTGCCTTGCTGACTCTGGTTTTGTGTCATTCTTCATTTTCTCTCCACTTTTGTCTAGAATGTTTTACTTCCATTTTCTGTGTTTGTAATTCATAGTAAGGCAGCAAACACTGCGCAAAGTAGACTTTAGCTGTCTATTTTACAGTGCAACACGCACGCACGCACGCACGCACCCGCGCGAGTACACACACACACACGCACGCACACACACACACACACACACACACACACACACACACACACACACACACACACACACACACACACACGCGCGCGCACGCGCACACACACACACACACACACACACACACACACACACACACACACACACACACACGTCTAATATCACTCAAAGTGAACAGACGTTAAACAGAAGAACGAACGAACACACACACACACATTTATGACAATGTCTGAATTCCATCACACACACACACACACACACACACACACACACACACACACACACACACACACACACACACACACACACACACACACACATTTATGACAATGTCTGAATTCCATCATGTTTTAGCATTACACCTCTTCCCCCACCCCAAACCCTCCACCTGAATCCTTACCCTCAGCCCCGCACAACCCCTCCCCTCTCTCCCTCCAGTAGAACGTCCTTCATGGTCAGCGACCCCTCCATGACAGCAGCTGTAACCTCCTTCCACAATGGCAAGAGACTGAAGGCCGCTACCACAGCGACCCCTCCATGACAGCAGCTGTAACCTCCTTCCACAACAACGGCAAGAGACTGAAGGCCGCTACCACAGCGACCCCTCCATGACAGCAGCTGTAACCTCCTTCCACAACAACGGCAAGAGACTGAAGGCCGCTACCACAGCGACCCCTCCATAACAGCAGCTGTAACCTCCTTCCACAATGGCAAGAGACTGAAGGCCGCTACCACAGCGACCCCTCCATGACAGCAGCTGTAACCTCCTTCCACAACAACGGCAAAAGACTGAAGGCCGCTACCACAGCGACTCCTCCATGACAGCAGCTGTAACCTCCTTCCACAACAACGGCAAGAGACTGAAGGCCGCTACCACAGCGACCCCCCATGACAGCAGCTGTAACCTCCTTCCACAACAACGGCAAGAGACTGAAGGCCGCTAACCACAGACCCCTCCATGACAGCAGCTGTAACCTCCTTCCACAATGGCAAGAGACTGAAGGCCGCTACCACAGCGACCCCTCCATGACAGCAGCTGTAACCTCCTTCCACAACAACGGCAAGAGACTGAAGGCCGCTACCACAGCGACTCCTCCATGACAGCAGCTGTAACCTCCTTCCACAACAACGGCAAGAGACTGAAGGCCGCTACCACAGCGACCCCTCCATGACAGCAGCTGTAACCTCCTTCCACAACAACGGCAAGAGACTGAAGGCCGCTACCACAGACCCCTCCATGACAGCAGCTGTAACCTCCTTCCACAATGGCAAGAGACTGAAGGCCGCTACCACAGCGACCCCTCCATGACAGCAGCTGTAACCTCCTTCCACAACAACGGCAAGAGACTGAAGGCCGCTACCACAGACAAGGATGGACACAGCTGGAATCCTCTCCAGACAACACACACACACACACACACACACACACACACACACACACACACACACACACACACACACACACACGTACGCACGCACGCACACACGCACGCTCACACACATACACACACACACACACGCGCGCGCACACACACACAGACACACGCACACACACGCACACGCACACACACACACACACTAATGGAGCGGACATGGCCACTCCCTCTAATCAACGCCATGAGGCAGGTAAGGGCAGAGAACTCTACGCCATTATCTTCATTTCACCAAGTAGTTCAAAGCAGGGTTGTCTAACCCCATCAGGTCAGGCGCCTTTCCCTGGCTCACTAACAAGACAAGACAAAGGAGGTTAGTTTGGGTGGGAACAAATCGCTGGATGACTTGTCTGTGTAACACAATGTTTCTTCTTCCTGCTTATGTTCAGAAGGGGGGGAGGGACACACACACACAGAGAGAGAGGAGAGAGAGAGAGAGGAAGAGAGAGAGAGAGAGAGAGAGAGAGAGAGAGATTATGATGGCTTTCTGAGATTTGCTCATGTGACAATATCCATATGTATAACAGTTGTACATATAATAGGCATGACCAAATTGACATTCTTGAGAGAGGAGAGAGAGAGAGAGAGAGAGAGAGAGAGAGAGAGAGAGAGAGAGAGAGAGAGAGAGAGAGAGAGAGAATGACCGACAGACAGACAGAGAGAGGAGAGAGAGAGAGAGAGAGAGAGAGAGAGAGAGAGAGAGAGAGAGAAGAGAGAGAGAGAGAGAGAGACAGACAGACAGACAGACAGACAGACAGACAGACAGAGACAGAGACAGAGAGAGAGAGAGAGAGAGACAGAGAGAGACAGAGAGAGGCCTCAAGTCCATCAACATTAAGGTGTAACTGTCCATGATCACTATAGTCAGGGTGGTCTGCCGGAATGGGACGGGGGTAGGATTTGGGAAGGACAGGGGGGGGGGAGAGGCGGGGCGGTGAGAGATAGTGGAGCAGAGGTGGGGTGGATTTACAGGGAATGCCGAGAAAGGATTGTGTTAGTGTTGGCCAAGGCGCTGCGGTCAAAGGGATGCCGGCCATGTTATCTTACCGTCGGTATTAGCGTAGAGGGCTGGGTATGCATGGTCATCCCCCCCTCGTCACCCCCCCCCCCCCCCCCCCCCCTCTTTCTCTGTCTGTCCCTGTCACTGAAAGTCTCTGTCTCTAACTCTTTCCTGTTTCATTTCTCCCTCTTTGTCTCTTCTCCATCTCTTTACCGCCTTTTTTTCCCTTTTCCTTTACACCCTTCTCCACCCTCACACTCTCAGTCCTTCCCCATCTCTCTCTCCTTCCCTCCCTCCATCCCTCCTTTCCTCCCTTCTCTCTGTCTCTGTCTCTGTCTCTGTCTCTCTGTCTGTCTGTCTCTCTCTCTCTCTCTCTCTCTCTCTCTCTCTCTCTCTCTCTCTCTCTCTCTCTCTCTCTCTCTCTCCCTCTCTCTCTCCAAACTCATGGAAGACAATCCTGGCACATTCTGGAAATAGTGAAAATGGCACAACCCCGTCATTCTGACAGTGAGCGCTCTGGGGTGGATTGCACATGTTCAGGGTGTTGTGGTTGATTGGACATGTTCAGGGTGTTGTGGTTGATTGGACATGTTCATGGTGTTGTAGTTGATGGGCATGTTCATGGTGTTGTCGTTGATGGAATGTTCATGATGTTGTAGTTGATGGACATGTTCATGGTGTTGTCGTTGATGGACATGTTCACGGTGTTGTTGATGGACATGTTCATGGTGTTGTATTTGATTGGACATGTTCATGGCGTTGTAGTTGATTGGACATGTTCATGGTGTTGTAGTTGATTGGACATGTTCATGGTGTTGTCGTTGATGGACATATTCATGGTGTTGTCGTTGATGGACATGTTCATGGTGTTGTAGTTGATTGGACATGTTCATGGCGTTGTAGTTGATTGGACATGTTCATGGTGTTATAGTTGATTGGACATGTTCATGGCGTTGTAGTTGATGGACATGTTCATGGTGTTGTCGTTGATGGACATGTTCATGGTGTTGTCGTTGATGGACATGTGCATGGTGTTGTCGTTGATTGGACATGTTCATGGTGTTGTAGTTGATTGGACATGTTCATGGTGTTGTAGCTGATGGTGTCTGGAAAAGCACGATGTATGCCAAAGAAGATCCGCCACCATTTTCCTCAGTGTCAGTAACGTCTAGCCGTGGAATTCCCCAAACAAAGCGAATCACTGCCCAGCTCACTCCTTCAAGGCCATGTCAGTTTCCATGCCTTACGATC
>CM031603.1:100284902-100311163 GCA_018398815.1 Conus ventricosus | reverse complement strand
CCAAGCGTGGTCAACCAGCGCGTGCACCATCAGTCCCGGTCCAGCAGAGCGTGGCCTCAACCAGCACGTGGCACCATCCAGTCCGCGGTCCCAGCCAGAGCGTGGCCTCAACCAGCACGTGGCACCATCCAGTCCGCGGTCCCAGCCAGAGCGTGGCCTCAACCAGCACGTGGCACCAACCAGTCCAGACTCCGGTGAAGCCCCCGGGAGGGGGGGGGGGGGGAAACGTAGCTGGGAGGAGAGAAGAAAGGGAGGGAAGGAAGAAGGAAGAAAGAAGGGTACTGGAACCCCGCCGTCAGTACAGTCTGACCCATGCTGCTAAATCTTAACAGCCACTCGCATGATGGGCGAGGGGAAGTCTCCCAAACGCACCAACAACCCCAGCTCAACACAGACCTGAGCATAACACAGTAAACCAATCAAGTCAGGGATATTCGTTAGAGTCTTCTCACACGAAGCAGGTAAAAGACTGCATTAAATCAACAGGCTATAAAACAAATATGAATTATCTTCACCCTTCTCTCACTCACGTTTAACATTTTCCTTTCTTAGGAAATAAACCAACACAGCGACCATCGCTTAATAACTGCCACCACATTTGCAAATAATAATTCAATGGCATAATTGTCAATTTTATAGCCACATTTCAAAATAACACAAATCTCCAACCACGCATCCGAACGACAAATCATGCGTACGCACACTCGCGAACATAAAACTCGTTCTCCTTGCACACACAAACAGACGGTGGCCGAAGAATAAGAGTCCGGCGAATGTGACAGGGGCGGACGAGCGAGACCAAGCAAGTTCCAACCCTGAATCACCAGGTTCTCTCCCATCCCCACCGACTACCGCATCACCAGATGCATAAACAGGAGAAAGAATTTTGGATATAATTTAGAATGGCCAGGTTAAAGATTGAATTAACCAGAGAAAAGGTCTCAAACAATATTTCTTTTACAATTTTGCAAACAAAAGAAAATTGCGCAAAAGAGAAGAATAAGCCGGCTAACAACAACAAACCAAAACAAACAAACCACGAAACTGATGCTTACCAGCTACCCGTGGGTGACCCAGAAGAGGCGGGTCAAACGACTCTCTCTGCCCTCTGTCCAGTCGAGAGGACAGAAGCGCAGATGCGGAAAAGAAGAAGTGATGTCCCTCTCCTACAGGCCGACTGTAGGAATTGAAGATACCGACTGTACCCTCGATGATACGGTGAAGAACCAAGACCAGAGCAGGCGCTCCCAGAGACATCTTCCGCTCGAGTGAAGAGCTAACCTCCCTCAGCGATGGCGGCCAACATGCCACGCTGCGTCACAGAGTGAGCATACTTCAAACTAAAAGAAATGAAGCACGTGCGACAGGTAAAAAGACAGGCGAGAGGCCGATAGACAGCAAGTTCGAGAGAAAGGTACCAGCCCCCCGTGAACCTGCAGGATGAATAGCACGGGCAGTGGAATTAGAGAGAGAGAGAGAAAGCAAACCGACGTTGAGCTGAACTACACCAAGGTGCAACCGCACCACAAGCCACATTAAGGGACGGACACGACAACAGCAACGACAATAAATAAATGAGTAATTCCGCCACCCTAGATGGGTCAAACGTCGTAGGCCTCGTGACAAACTCGTGACAGTAGTTGTCGTGAGTTGTATTTTTTTTGACAACTTCTTTACTTATACCTTTAGCTTTTTTCATTACAGAAGTCTGGCTGGCAACGCTATACATCTTTGACCTCAAACCAACATATTCTTTTATAACTATCCCATTGAGTTCATCTTTCATCTTTCCAATCACTTTCTTGTTCACAGTTGAATGTAAAGGACTGTCTTTAGGATAGTCGCATGTGTCGTACCACCCATCAGCCCCTTTAGCCACTTCAGTTTCTAAGTCCTTATAGAAGTCTTCTGTGGGGACGTCTAGAATAAAACTATCAGTGTCTGTGTAAAGAACTCTTGCTTCTGGGTACAGTGGTTTAAAGTAGTCGTACAGAAATTCTAACATCAATAACTTTGACAACTCTAATACGGTAAAGCCGATAAACACTGGCTTGTCCAACTTAACATCCTTTTTCTTCATCATAATACCAACCAGGCTGTCGTTAAATCTTCTAAAGTCTTGATAGTTGGGTTTAGAGGCAAACTTAATTGCTTGGTTTTCTTTTGTAACTAATTTTACATCTTTGCGATTGTGTACGTTCTCCATGGTTTTGCCAAAACAGCTGTTGTTCATCAGTTTAAAGAAGTCTTTTACTGAAGCATCAGTGGCTTGAGTTCTAAGATCAGTATTCTTCTTGATGTATGGCCTCATAAAGGGCTCTTGATCAAAAGCAATGATTCTGTGAACAGCTGTCAGCTTTAATCCGTGTCTTAAGTAAAACTGTAGGAGTCTGTAATGACACACATATTTAGTTTTGTGTCTAAGATTGGGAACAAGTTTAGGAGGTTCAATGGAACTCATCTTTAATCTTTCTGCGGCTAGGGGGTAATCGTTATGGAGATCGTGTAGTTCATAAGGATATTCTAAGTCTACTTCCAAGATTAGTCCTATTGGATTATCAGGCGGAAGCTTTGACAACATACTTAACACAGTATTAACATTATGAGGCCCTTTTATCATTGTAAAGTTTCTCAGTGGAAGCGGTTGACTCA
This sequence comes from Conus ventricosus, assembly GCA_018398815.1. Lineage (NCBI taxonomy): Eukaryota > Metazoa > Mollusca > Gastropoda > Neogastropoda > Conidae > Conus > Conus ventricosus. The sequence goes on along the minus strand of CM031603.1, from coordinate 100,308,511 downwards.
TAGCCCATCCATACAGATTGTTGGCGTCTAAGTACATTAGATAGTTGGATGGTTTGGTGGATCATAATCATCTAAATACTTGTTGTTGGCTTTGCAGTAAGGATGTGAGGCCATGCTAATACCTCCCCTCAGCCCATCTTCAATCATCTGAAGTGTGGGTAGATCAGAAATTAAGTCAATCTGGATGTTTGTAGACTTTAAGAAAGCATCCCAAGAAAGGCCTGGGGCAGAGATGTAATGTGACGAGTCTAAGTTGTAATGTTTCATGCATGTAGATCTGTAATTCTGAAAGACGTCTGCCAATAAACACACGTCAGCCAATAAATATTGATCATGATAGTCGCCCATTGTTTGACAGTGTAATTCTGTCCAGGCTTTCTGAGCGTATTCATAGTCAGAGTCAGTTATGTCTTTGCCTCTAAGACTAGAAAAGAAAGCGCCTTTAGGAGGAAGCGAGTCTTCATCAAACCTATCCCACGAGTTCATGTATTCATAAGGATAGACGCCTTTACGCACTAAAGATGGATCAAAGTATTGTTTAGTGATTGGAAAGTCTTGTAGAGATCCTGCTAACTTATCCAAACTTGCCATCAGATGTTGGGCAGAGTCATAAAAGGATAAAGAGTCAAGAGTAAAAGTCATGTACTTTTCTGAAGACTGTGCAATGCAGGTAACCCTCTTATATTCAGAAGTTACTGCTTGCATGATAAAATGAGAATCGTAGCCTCGTAGGTTATGAAAGAAGATAGGTAGTTTCCATGTCTTAGGGTCAACCTTAAGCTGAAGATTACAATTGATGTGCGCGGCCCCTCTGAACTTTCCAGTAATGTGATCGTGGTCTCTTACTGCGCTGCCTAATAATTCTTTATTGCATATCCAACAGTGTGTAGATAAGTCATAAACGTTCTTGGTCTTCAGGAGTCATAACAATGTCTGAAAGATTTAGTTGGTTGGAGTAGTGATTGCGAAGTTGTTTCATCTGCTCTAAAAATCTATTAGCTGCGTTGGGGCCTCTGTAAATCTCGGGTGTCGTGTGTTGACCGTCTGACCTAACAACAATAAACGCATAAGAACAGATCTGATGGTGGGTTAATAAGGTCGTTTTCTGTTCTTGCTGTTGTGGGCCGTAGTACTGCGGTAAGAGCGATTCAAAGTCGGCATAAACCACGTACGGGCTCATTTGCATTTTGTGTAAATTCTTAAACTAACTTTAGACCCTGGTTTAGGCGTAAGGAGTTTTGGTTTCACAGTCTACAAAACTTTTACAATGTTTCTTATGACTGGCGGCTGCTTCTATAGTAGGGATTCTAACTAAACACCTTCTACAAAGCCCTTGTTTAGCATGATCCTTTGATGTAAAAACCATAAGTCTGCTTATTGTTCTGATTAATACATAATGACTCTTTGTACTATCTTCAAACAGGATCAAGTCTACATGTTTGTTAAGCGGTTCGCCTAAAGTGGGAGCGTTGGGAGAAACCCTTAGAGGCACTAGATTGTCTACTACAGACCATGTGTATACGTTTACGGTGATTGGTTTGTTTTGCTCTTCAAACTGAGATATACTTTCTATACTCACTGGAAAGGTTATGTTATCAAAGTTCAGCTCTTGCTTATATTGTTCATAATTAGATACTCTTTCTGCGTTCTTTATAACAGGATGTAATGCGCTAAAACACTCCACATAAAACACATGTTGTCAGGATTTTTTATGTTTAAGACTGCTCGTTTTAAAACTAACTCTTTTGGGAGAGGAAGGTGAGAATTGCCAACTATAGGATAGAACTTTGTTTGTTTCAATATAATTTGAAGGACTGTTCCTTCAGACCAGCCAGAACCGCGCAATTTTGCCTCTTCACTTGCATGGTTAAACTGTGTAAGCATGTAATCAGCCCAGTCAGAATTAAAGTCGTGATAGCTAATAACTTCTTTCTGTTTAGTTGAAACCCAGACTTCCATGTTACTATCATCAGGCGTTATATAGTCAATCAGAACGACCAACAACACTTTTACTGGCGGCCCCATCTGAAGGGACTCTGGGATTTTAGAGATGGCGTGTGCCACGCTTTCATGAACATTTGTGGGGTTAATGATGCCCATGTCTACTTCGCTAAACATATTGCTTAATTGTTTGTCACTACCTTTCACCAGTGCGCTGGCTGGCAGTTTTTCAAACTCAGACACGCTTGTGAGGCTCATTTTTAACTCAAATATTTACGTAAATTAAAAAAATAAATGTAAATAAAAGTAAGTAAAACACGCTTTTTATTCTTCACCCATGCGTTTGCAACACTTCAAGACACATTAACCTTACAATAACGCCTGCTAATATTTTGGCTTTTTCTACATCACTACAGTCAATTTTCATCACTTTGGTTGCTTCTTTAAATAGTTCACTATGATCTTTTATTATATTGTTTACATCATTCTCAAACCCAGATTCACTAAAATCAACGTTTAACGCTTTCATTGTCTCGTTAAATAGTTCATTACAATTCTTTAAATCAGATGCACTAAGTTCGGCAGCCATTTTTAATCTAAAATAAATTAAAAAATAATTGTAATTCAACTGTTATTTATAGTCTTTTCTAATCGTAAAACCTAATCTTCATTAAAGCAAATAGTTACCCCTGAAGGACAAGTAGAAACAGTCAGATTAACATCTTGAGAAGCCATATAATCAACTAATATGGCAAACAATTTTATGGCCGGTTGAGGCCAAGAATCTTGTATTTCACTGATGGCCTTCTTCACGCTTGTTTGTATATTTATGTGAATAAAAAGGTCAGTAATTGATGTTTCAAACCTGCTCCTTAACCTTTCTCTTTGGCCCTTCCAATTTAACGTGTGAAGTATATTAGTAAGCTTTCTAACTTCTTCGGGCTTCATTTTTAAACCAGAATAAAATTATAAATTAAAAAAATTAATTAATCAGTTTCTCTCTCCCTTATTCACTCCCACATCTCTCTCCCTCATTCACTCCCACATCTCTGTCTGTCTGTCTGTCTGTCTGTTTACTTCTTTGTCTGTCTGTCTGTCTCCACCTCCCTCTCTCTCACACACACACAAACACGCACGAACACGCACACAAACAACAAACAAACAAACACACACACAATAGATGGGGAGGTGCTTGCAGGGAAATGTGAAGAGGGGCTTTTTGTGGTTGTCACGCACGAACTGACACAGGTCGCCTCAGTGACAATTGTGGAGTGTGGCCCGTCCAGTGCCAGGTGGCAGTGACCGTGAAGTGCGTGAATCCTGCCGGGAATTTGCTTACCTGTTAACTCTTGGAGGGGGGAGGGAGGAGAGTGTCAAGCTCGTAGGAATAGTGAGGTTTACGTGTGTAAACTAACGCTCATGAAACTGGAGTTCTTCGATGTGTATGGGGAATTCGTGAATGTGAGTGCTGTCTTGTGAGTTTCCCGAGGTGAACTCGGAGTGTCGTCGTGTGTCTGCAAGTCAGTACGAATTGAGGCGTTATCCGCGAAGGTTGGTTGGCCTCGTGCTCATGTTTGTTCTGCCGTTGGGGCAGGGTCTCGGTATGCCCTCGACCGACTTTTGAAGGTTTGGCTACCAGGTTGAAGACTGTCGATGTTTCGGTGTTCAGCGGCGGGTTCTGCACATACCAGGGCGTTGGCTGTCTGGCAGTGTCCCGGCGACTGAGGGTGTCGTCCATTGTGTGTCGTTCCTGTTGTTGTCCAAGGTGAGCGTATAAAGTAGCGGAAATTTTGGAGGGCCGTGTAGTTGGTTGTTTGCAGGTATTATGGGTTCATCAACTTTTGTATTTCAGTTCCCGGAACTGGAGGATTTCCTTTTAATTTGATTTTTATTCGCAAAGATTCTTTCTATGTGAATTTGACTAAGAGGAGGAAATTTAAATGGGCGGAAGTTTGAAGAGAAGAAAAGAGATATAACTTGAACTTAAGGTCGAGGAAAAACCGTACATATGGGAATGAAATAATGTGCGTCTCGGTTCTACACTGATAGAGATAAGTGGATGTGTTACAGCGGTAGTGATGTGCTAAGACATATGTTGTACTTGGTAGTGGTCGCTGGTGTACAGAAATATTGGTTTCAAGTTTAATAAAGATTGGTTATTTTCTGAGAGTGTACGTTGGTATCGGAGGACGGGAACTTTTAATATTAAAAGAGGAGACTGTCACGCGGTGCGTGCCAGGTACGGAGGGCAGACTGCATGTGATGTCTGGGCGTGTGTGAGGTTTATCGATAGGTGATGGGTGGTGGTACCTCGGATAGACAGGTCTTGTAGAAGTTCACTTTTGGTGTTTGCGCTCGGAACTAAACCAGGGTGGATGGGCGGAAAGGAAAATGAAGGATCATTATATTTATATAAGAATTGTTTTTCTTTTTTAAATTATTATTAAAGATTTGCAGGTGAATTTATGATTGTGTTAAATACGGTAGTAGTATTAGTTAGATTACTTGGTACAAGTTATTACGATTGTAAAATAAGGAAAAAAAAATAGCAGATGATAATAATAAAAGGTATGAGATATTTGGGAATTGTGCCTCAGAAGCCTACATTTGATGTATATATGTATGTATGTGGTTGTTTTAGTCGACGGGGGTGCGTCAGTATTCAAAGATGTTTTCCGCAGCATTGTGGTGTCAGTAGACAATGTATAGCAGCGTTCGGAAATCCTTGTCGAGATTATGTAATTGGTGATTGCCCCAGCGCTTGATAATTTCTGATGACATTTGTAGGATTATGATTGTGCCTGCTAAGAATTTGGATAACCGGGTTCAATTCTATTATTTTGGTTTTGCTTGAAATGTGTTTGATTCTATCAAGCATGTTACTAAGTAATTGATCCTGAATTGTGACCGATACTGGGTCACTAACGGTCGGATTGTTAGTTTGTTCGTTGAAGTGAATATGATTATAATCCTATTAAATCATTGTCTTAGAGACCCAGATGGGAAATGAAGTCGTGGGTATGTAACTCAGACAGTATAATCACTTTTATGAAGGAACGGTTATAATTATGTTCGTGGCTGTTGATGGAAGTGGAAAGTCAATGAAATTGGTTTAAATGTGTAATGGAACATTTCTGGTGTGAGAGAATCTTGATGTCAAGGTGGCTGGTTGTATAAGTCATGATTTAAAATTCCAATTAGCTGTCGCACTTTGGGTTGTGACATGTAAACACTGAGAACCATTTACTTTAGTGAAGCAATAAATAAGTATAACTGTATTCTTCTGTGGTAGTAAGACATTTCCTTTTGCACAGGGTTCCGGCGAGTTTTATGTACCTCCCCTACACGGCAAATCCGTGAGGGTCGGCCTCTCAGGTGGTGGGAGTTGGCACCGCCATCCTCACTGTCATCCCTGCCCACTTCTCTGCCGGAGTGGGGACGCACCCGGAGCCGGCAGGATGCTTTCCGGTCGGGACGTCATCTCCCTTCCACAGTCCGAGGGTGTGGCAGTTCCTCTGACTTCAACTGTCTCTTCAGGCTGGCAAGCGTCTTGAGGGCCCACCGCAGTATTCCATCAGCGTGTGACTCGCGGGTGTGGTTGGTGCCCGGTAGGGAGGGAACCGCGTTCTTCGACGTGTCACAACGTTCCTCTCCTATTTCGTATCAAGCGCTTCAGTGAAGGTTTTGTGTTTTGGCGGTGCATTAGTGTGAGAGCGCCGACAAGCAGACCGACGTTTTCATAACCATATCGGGAAACGCTGTGTTGCCGTTGTTTGGTTTTTTTGTGTGTGTGTGTGGTTTTGTTTTTTTTTGGAAGAAGTTTTTTTTGGTTTTTTTTTTTTTTTGCCTGTGTCAAGTACCCGCCAGGGACTTCGGATGAAGTATTGAAAGTACGACATTGGGTGCGGGTTACCTGAACAATTGGTGTTGAACATTTGGGGGTTAAGCTTTGGTGTCCGATAGTTTGACACCGGCACATAAAAATTAGTATCAAGAATACATTTGAAAGAAAAGCATTGCGTGGGCATCTCGGGTTTATGACGTATCAACGTTGCTTGATATTTCAGCCCGGGATTACCAGGTGATGTGATTTCACCCTTGTTCCCTCTGGTATTGGCCTTTAGTGGGCTGAGGTGTGTATCTGTGCTGTTCTGAGGAAGGGTTGTTATATGTAAACGTGCAGCACATGCGTGCACGGGTATGCATAAGGGGCCATGCGCTGATGGTCGGGTATTGATAGTATTGTTGGATTCTTTTGGGGTTTGTTTGGGTTTTTTTGTGTGTGTGTGGGGGGGGGGGGAACTGCCTATGTGTCGGATATATAAAGGTATTGGTGTTTCATCTGCCATTCTGTGGGTGAGAGTGCGTGTGTGAATGCAAATAAAGCCTTCTGTTTGTGCACTGTATTTTCTTTTGTGTGTGTTTGTTGTGTGGCGTTCATACTTAGTAAAAGGGGGAAAGGGGTGGTTATAACGGGGGATATATTAATTCTTTCCAGCCGTGCGCAGCGCACAGCGCTCATTCCCTGGCGCCGCGCGCCGTGCACGGCACTCATTCCCTGCTGACGCACAGATTTGGCCACTTTTTAATTTATTTTTACGGTAGCTCTACAACAACTGACAGTCTTGTGTTAGGTGTCACAGGAAAGAACAAACACTCAACTCCCCTCATCACCAGATCCACTTTGTAATACGATTTTAAGCGCTTCATTGAACGAGAAATCGCTACCACTCCTTTGCCTGACCGACATGTTTCTGGCACAGGAAATACGTGCCACGCGCCACGTGGCGCTACCGTCATTGTCTTTGTTTCAATGCTCCCGGGGTCAGCCAAGTTCACAATAGGCCACTGAAAGTATGGTCGACAACTCGTTCCAACATCCCCAAGACTAGTTACAGCGCTTATTTCCCTTGGACCATTTCATGGAAAGTGTAGGAATTTTTTATGTTCCTGTCGTGTGATGGTGGGTAACACGGCAGGTGTACTGCTGTCTGTCCGTTACCCGGACTTGGGCGACTCGCCTCAAGGGAGAGAAATCCTGTTACCCACATTTGTACGACTCGGCTGGTAAAGGTTAATACATATATCCCTGTCTACTGTCCTATACAGTGACAGTGGTTCACACTTGAACGACGTAAATTCGAGACAGCTGCCAAAGCACTTAATCAGAGTCCTGAATCAATAATCACAGGATCTGTTTCAGTTCTATCGGCGGCCACCTGAAAGGCAGCCTTTGTAAGTGAAGCGGAGCGTAAACACAGCTCAAGCCGGTCGGACGACGAAGGGAAACTGCACACACGATCGATAGCCAGGCGGTTTTGCAAAACCAGTACTATTTTTAGGCCCCCGTCATGTGTTTGTGGCGTTCACTGAGAGGCTTGCAGGGTAGTTGTCGGAGGTAGACTGAGAGGTTGTTTCCAATGGTCTCCAAATTCAGGGTCTTGCAGCATGGTTTGAATTTGTTTTAACTTGCTGAAAATAAAACTGAAGGGGAGGCCAACAGTGTAAAACTGAGGATACCCAAAAAGCACTTTTGAAACAGCACGCAATTTGCGAGCATGATCATCAGAATATCCGCATTTCTCTTTGAGCCACTGACCCCAAGTTTCTTTTATCATTCCAGCTTTTTTTACCTCTTCATGCCAGTTTTTGCAAAGATTCAAGGAATTCCCAAACTAAACGTAAATCATGATTGTTTCAGCATCCTGCTTCTTCAGATTTCTCACCCCCTTTCGCAGCCTGTCCACAACTACATTTTCATCTGTTGTGTTTGAAAAAAGATCTTCAGAAAATGTTTCTCTCAAAATAGCTGATTGAACGTCAGCCTGACTTAACATAAGATAGTTATGCAGCTCAACTTGTGTTAACTTTTTCCTGCTTGTCTTTTTGCCTTCCTTTTCTTTAAACAGATGTTGAAGTGTTGTTTTAGGCTTCTTTGGCAATTTCTGTGGCCCTTCTGTTTTTGCTTTTTCGATTATTTCTATCATTTTTTGAAAGTAGTATTGATTCTCCCGCAAAATAAAAATTTCTTCTTCAGTCCACAATTCCGTTGGTGTTGGGGTGGTAGCGGGAGAATTTGAGCTTGTTTAAAAGTAGAAGCTTGATCCATGTCAGGTAGAATTAAAGTTGATGGCTGTGTTGAGAAATCTAATAGATTTTGATGAGCAACTTGCGATTCCAGAAGTTCTCTCTCTAATTCTGAAGAAATGCTGTCTTGAGACATAAACATTTCTGGTAAAATCACTTCTCTCACACGTCTAAACAGCGCAGTCACTCTCACACGTCTAAACAGCGCGGTCCTCCAATGTGAAATGGTGGTAGCTCTGCCGGCTGGTAGCGACACAAAGCTTCCCCAGCCAAAATGACGTCATACTCCCTGCCGATTGGATGAGCGCACACGCGTGAGGCGCAGGCTCCTGTGCAGCGGAGCATGCAAAAAACAATGGTGACGTTCAATATTAATTGCAGCCAGTCTGGCAGCCCGGCAGGTTTGTGAACAAACAGGACTGCCAAACCATATAAATTTTTAGTTGATTTTATGTTCTCAGAGAGAATGTAAATATCTTTGTTCACGATCACCAAATTTTATCTTGCACGTAAGCCCCCGTTTTCAATGTGCTAAATACGTCAATATTTGGCAGTTTTGGGGTTTTTAATTTTTTTGTAAAATAGGTGTTAATTTTGGCCAAAACTGACATGAGAAGGACGTGATTTCTATGTGAAAGGGGGGGTTTTCGTGCAAAATAAGATGGGTGAGCTTGAACGAAGATATTTACATTCTCAACTCCTCCTCTTCCTCTTCTCCTTCTCCTTCTCCTCCTCCCCCTCCTCCTCTTCAGTTTCTTCTTCATATCTAAGACTAGTTTGCGCTTCACCAGCCGCTGTTGTCTTTTCTTTTTGTTTTGTTTTGTTGGTGTTGAAAGAATGAGGAAAGGGATCATTTCCAACCTTCTCCTCTGATCATTTGCAGTTTAAATATACTTGAACATTCTTGCACGAATATTAAATAAAGGTTAGCGAACCGCCCAAAAAACGTGGACAAACGAATCACAAGACAAAATACGACACTTTTCGACCTCTTAGGTCTTCTTCAGGCAAGATACAGAACAATTATTACAATGAACGAGCAATACTTATCTTCAATCATTTCAACGCAAGAGAGTGTTGACTTGATTCAGGTGATCAATCTTAATGATGATTGTCACGAGTTTGTCACGAGGCCTACGACGTTTGACCCAACTGGGGTGGCGGAATTATTCATTTGTTTATTGTCGTCGTTGATGTCGTATATCTGTCCCCTTTAATGTGGCTTGTGGTGTGGTTGCACCTTTGGTGTGGTTTAGTTCAGGTTAGGTTTATTTTCTCTCTCTCTCTCTCTAATTCCACTGCCCGTGCATTCATCCTGCAGGTTCACGGGTGGTGGGTATCTTTTTCTTGTACTGGCTGTCTATCGGCCTCTCGCCTGTCTTTTTACCTGTCGCACGTGCTTCATTTCTTTTAGTTTGAAGTATGCTCACTCTGTGACGTAGGGTGGCATGTTGGCCGCCATCGCTGGGGGAGGTTAGCTCTTCACTCGAGCGGAAGATGTCTCTGGGAGCGCCTCCTCCGGTCTTGGTTCTTCACCGTATCGTCGAAGGTACAGTCGGTATCTTCAATTCCTACAGTCGGCCTGTAGGAGAGGGACATCACTTCTTCTTTTTCCGCATCTGCGCCTCTGTCCTCTCGACTGGACAGAGGGCAGAGAGAGTCGTTTGACCCGCCTCTTCGGGGTCACCCACGGGTAGCTGGTAAGCATCAGTTTCGTGGTTTGTTTGTTTTGGTTTGTTGTTGTTAGCGGCTTATTCTTCTCTTTTGCGCAATTTTCTTTTGTTTGCAAAATTGTAAAAGAAAATTGTTGGAGACCTTTTCTCTGGTTAATTCAATCTTTAACCGGGCCATTCTAAATTATATCTTAAAAGTCTTTCTCCTTTTTATGCATCTGGTGATGCGGTAGTCGGTGGGGATGGGAGAGAACCTGGTGATTCAGGGTTGGTACTTGCTTGGTCTCGCTCGTCCGCCCCTGTCACATTCGCCGGACTCTTATCCTTCGGCCACCGTCTGTTTGTGTGGGCAAGAAGAACGAGTTTTATTTTGCGAGCGTGCGTACGCATGATTTGTCGTTCGGATGCGTGGTTGGAGATTTGTGTTATTTTAAAATGTGGCTATAAAATGTGACAATTATGCCATTGAATTATTATTTGCAAATGTGGTGGCAGTTATAAAGCGATGGTCGCTGTGTTGGTTTATTTCCTAAGAAAGGAATTTTTTAAACGTGAGTGAGAGAAGGGTGAAGATATTCATATTTGTTTTTAGCCTGTTGATTTAATGCAGTCTTTTACCTGCTTCGTGTGAGAAGACTTTGATGAACATTCCTGATTTTGGGTTTGGTGTGCTGTGTTACGCTCAGGTCTGTGTTGAGCTGGCGTTGTTGGTGTGTTTAGTAGACCTCCCCTCGCCCATCATGCGAGTGGCTGTTAGGATTTAACAGCATGGGTCAGACTGTACTGACGGCGGGGTTCCAGTACCCTTCTTCCTTCCCTCCCTTTCTTTTCTCCTCCCAGCTACGTTTCCCCCCCCCTCCCGGGGGCTTCACCCGGAGTCTGGACTGGTTGGTGCCACGCTCTGGTTGGGGCCACGCTCTGGTTGGGGCTGCGGACTGGTTGGTGCCACGTGCTGGTTGAGGCCACGCTCTGGTTGGGTCACGCTCTGGTTGGGACCGCGCGCTGGGGTTGGGATCACGCACTGGTCGGGACCACGTTCTGGTAGAAAAGCCCGTGGTTTTGACTGGCCGGCCCCGATCCCCGTCCAGGACCTCCAGTAACAACGCCACGTTTCCCCCCCCCCCCCCAGGACGCGCTCTTCACTGTCTGCTTGTGCGTGTCAAGGGTGTCGGCCTTGAACGACTCTCTTCAAGAACCGACCGGTTTGGAGCACCTAGTGCGACAGGGTGCTCCCAGTAGACTTTGGAGAGGCAGGGGTGTGGAGGCACTCCATGGTGTGGGAAGGGATGGATGCTGGAAATGTTTATTTATAATTGTGTATATGTCATATGTGTTGAAATGCTGTGATTGTGATTGTGTACGTCGTATGGTGAAATGTTTATTTATAATTGTGCATGTTGTGTGTGTTGGAATGCTTAAATTTGTGATTGTGCATGTTGTGTGTGTTGGAATGCTTATTATGACTGTAGTTGTGGTTGAAATAAATGGGGTGTTTGTATCGTAATCTTTATTGTGTGGTCTCTTGCGGGCGTGTGAGGTCAGTCACTCCTTCACTCCCACCTAGACCGATCCTGTCAGGGCAGACCTCCAAGGTCGTCGTGACAATTGTGGGGGCTCGTCCGGGATGTGAAGGGCTCTGACTGTCCTCTCTCCGTTTCGCAGAATACCTGTTTAGTTCTGTCTGTTTGGTATACGTTTGGTTAGTTTGTCGTGTTTGTTTGTGGTGGTTGGCTGGGTGACTCTAGTGTGAAGGGAGTCTCTGGGTGGCCTGAAGGAACATCCGGTGTGACTCGGGAGTCGAGGTGAGACCAGGGGGAGTCGACCGCGACCAGACCTCCTCCTTCCGCCGGGTGCCTTACGCAGGTAACGACCGTAAGTCTTGCCTTTCTGTGCCGCTCAGTCTGGGCCCTTCCTGTTTTGTAGTTAGCCAGTTTTTTTTGTTTTTTTTACCGGGTTATTGAGTACAGGGGGTTGTATCGGACGTTAGTGTCTCTTTTTTTTTCCTCTCTCCGGGTTCCGTCTGCCAGTTTGTTTGTTTTTTTTCCGGCCCAGCCCCACCGCACTGTTGCTCGAGCTGTGGAGCGCGGTGTTGCCAGAGTGGGGCAGCCGGACATAGTTTTTTTTTTTTTATTTTTTCGGTGAGCCCCACCGCACTGTTGCTCGTGCTGTGGAGCGCGGGGTTTGCCAGAGTGGGAGCAGCCGGAACTTGTCCACACACACACACACACACACATACACACATATACACACACCCCTAAAATATTTGTTTTTCAAGTGGAATCGTCTTTCCCCCCGTATTTGAAAACCGTAGGATATTGTTGTCAGGCAACGTCCGGTGCTGGTGGTGTGGCGACGCGTGCGTCGAAGAAGAAAGGTTTTCAAAATGTAGTCCCTACTATTAGTCCCCAGTATTTTCGACTACAGTGCCCTTCGACTTATTCCCGTCTGTAGCCGATATCCAGTAAAGTACTTTCACTACTTCTTCACTAGGGGATTTTTTCTGCTGAGACCCCCCGCGGGCGCTGGGAAGCGTCAGAGTAAGTAAAGGGCAACGGGGGCTTCTGTTGGGGTCACAAAAAACCGAAGCCCTCCTTCCCATGCTTCCCCTAAAAAGGGAGTATGCCCCGGGAGATTTTCCCCTCATGGTAAGGGTCGAGCCCCAAAGGGACGGGTCAAACGGGTCATCCTCCCGGGTGGGGAGTGGTGAATCCCCCCCGGGGGACTGGGGCCCCCGTCCTTATTTTTTCTGGGGCGGCAGCGTAGTGAAGAGGCTGCTGGGCAGGAAGCTCTGCGTAGGGAAAGGCTGTCCGACAGGAAGCCTGCGGGGGCGAGGCTGTCCCCCCGGAACCCTCTCCGTCGGGAGATTTAAAGCTCAGCGAAAAAGGGGAGGAGGCGGGCCAAAACAGGGGGATCAGCGGGGGGGAAGAGGCCGCTCCCGAAGAGAAGGGGCCCTGCCAGCGTAGAGAGGAGGCTGCCAGACGGGAAGGGAAATCAGCTTTAAGGGGAAGAGGCCCCTCAGCGTAAGAAGAGGCTGCTCAGGGGGGAAGGGAAAGGCTGCTCTGCGCAGGGAAGGGGCTCCCCGGCAGGAACCCCCGTAGGGAAAACTAGCCCGGGAAATGGAGGCTCTGCGGGGGGAAAGGAAGGAACAACTTCTTTCGCGGACCCCTTTTTGGAAAACAGTGGGGGGTTTAGGGCGGGCAAGCGATAATTTTAAGGGGCCCCCAAAGTTAAAGTTTTCCAAGTACCGGACCTAGTGAGGACTTTGAAAGTTCTTAGAGCTTTTTGGGAAAAGGGTTTTGCTAGTTCAAAACAATTGCCTAGGAACAAAAGGCTTTTAAAAATTTTTTTCGGGAAAATCTGGGGCGGCAAGGGATGTGTGCTCACTCTAAATAAGGCGCGTCTTTGCAGAAAAATGCTTTTGGCTCTGCGAAGCGTTTTCCACCTTCCCCCAGAGAGAACAGGAGGAATTTCCCGGGCCCAAAAAAGAAGAAAAACCCGAGGGAGCCCTTTCGTGCATTTTGGGGGGGAAAAAGGTCTGCGAAAAAACGCTAGGGTACTGGCTCAGTTGGCTAAGTTGGACTGGGGGGAACTGATCCCATTAAACACTCACCAACACTGGGGCCCCCAATTTGGGGATCCGGATAGGGAGCCCGGGCCCCCCTCGGGTTTTTGGGCCCCTGCGATTAAATACCGCTGGGGTTTTTGCGAAGCCGCCGGGCTTATGGGCATCCCCCCGATGGGAAAGGGGAAGCCCCCAGGGGGTTTTTAGGCAATAAGGGGGCCACAACTGCTAGCGGGGTGAAAAAGGGCAGGCAGTTATCGGGGATTTCAGCCCCCGCCCTGTGTTTTCTTTGGGCCCGCCGGGGCCACATTAAAAAAGATTGCCCCTTTAAAGCCGCTGGTAGTCATGGGGCTAGTTTTTTCCCCAACGCCCCTCGGCCCCGGCTCGGGGGTTCCATCCCAGCTTCGGTGTTTTCAGAGTGCCCAGTTTTTCTCTCTGTTTTTTGGTTCCCCCTTGGCGCCCCATCAGGGATTCGGGAGCAAAAAACCGTTTTTTGTTGAAAAGGATTTGGTTTCCCCAGAGGCCCGGGGGGGCGCTATTTTAATGATGTGTGCGGGGGGAGGCTGGTTTTTACCCCACCGTCCTTCTGTCTCTTCCCCTATCTCCCCCCCCTATTTCTGTGGCGAAGAAGGGGCCATCGCGGGGGGAGCGACCTATGTTTTCCCTTCTCAAAGGGAATACTGTCACCTTTGCGGAGGGACGCACCCAGTCCGTGCCCACCGGAAATCTGCCCGACAGGCATGTGGGGGATTTTACCACAGCCCCAAAAGGGTTTAAAGAACCGGGAAAACGGGGAATTGCGCCCCGGGTTTCTCCACCGATCCTGACGGGGTTTTCTGGCCAGGCCGATCCTGCTACCATGGTCCACTTAAAGGCCAGGGACTTGGATGTCCAACACCTGCAAAACTGGTAGAACGTCCCACTCGGGCCCCGGCCCGCCACCCCCAAGGTGGGGTTTAAAGGGCCCCCACAAGGGGATCCTCGTTAGGGTTTTCACTCAGGCAGATCGTGGGGGCCAAGCCCTTGTTGCCCCCCAAAAGGGGCTTGAGAAAACCCTTGTTCTCCGGGCGGGCCCACGTTTCCCCCCAAAGGGGGGCGGGTCAAAGGGGCTCCAAGCGGACTCTCGAGCGAGTCAAAACGGACATCTTTTTTGGCCGGGGATGAACTCACGGGTTGGGGCAGTACCCCCGAAAGTTGCGATGTCTGCCAACAGAAAAACGCCTAGGGGCCCTTGGAAAACGGGGGTTCCCATAGGGTCAGTGCCACGGGTTTTGGGGGGGCCATTCACAAAGGGTTTGGGGGCGACCTGGTTGGACCCATTAAAAACCACCCTCCAATCGGGGGTCACCCCTACATTTTCGGAAACGGGAGACTAAGCGGGCCTTTGATGCCCAGAGGCCGCCCCCGCAAAGGGCTTCGGGTAAACCCCCAACTTTTTGCTGAGGGTTTTCCGGCCCAATTTGGGCCCGCACGGCGTGCCCAAAAAGAAACGGCCGGAAATTTGTAACTGGAGAGCGATCATCAAACCCCTCCAGTGCTTGGGGCCGGATCCGGGCCCGCGTCGTCGGGCCATGGGGGTTAGGGGAAGGGGAAATGCAGAGTCATGGGGGTTCACTTTTTCCCCATATCAAGGGTTTTCCGTAAAACAATGCTGACAACTTAGCCGAGCTCCGTATTTACAAAATTTGGGAAAAACATGTCAGAGGGATACTTCCCCCCAACCGGGGGGTTTTATCCCCTTTTTTTTTTTTGTATCAGGGGTATGACATTTTCACTTCAGGGGATTTATAACGGTTTGTGAAAACACCAATGGTTCGGGTTGTTTCTTTCATGGTTGGAAGGGTTTGCTTTAGTTTTTTTTGAAAATGTAGTATTTTGTAATTTTTCGGGGTGATTTTATCTAAATGTTTGTATTTGGGTTTAACGACCCCTGTCGAACACAAAAGGGTTTTGGGGTTTGGGCCCAAGGGTTTTGAATTTGCACATGCGTCAAGGTTTTAAAGGCCCTGTATCTCAGAGAAACCCGAGCTTTTGAAGGGGGTTTTCACGAGTTTGTCCCCCGAGGCCCCACGACGTTTGACCCAAACTTGGGGGGCGGAAAATTTTTCATTTGGGTTTTTTGTTTGCGTTGGGTTTTCGTATAACTGCCCCTTTAAAGTGGCCCTTTTGGGTTTGGTTTTCAAACCCTTTTGGTTTTGGGTTTTGTTCAGGTTAGGTTTTTTTTTTCTCTCTCTCCTCTCTAATTCCCTGGGGGGTTTCATTCATCCGCAGGTTCCCGGGGGTGGGAAACTTTCGGATGGCCGGGTTTTCTATCGGCCCCCGCCTTCTTTTTTTCCCTTTTGCACGTGCTTCATTTTTTTTTAGTTTGAAGTATGCTCACTCTGTGACTTTTGGGGGGCATGTTTTTGGCCCCCCATCGCTGAGGGAAGGGGGGGGGGGTTTGCTCTTCCTCGGCCCGGGAAAATGTCCTGGGGGCGCCTGCCCCCGTCTTTTGGGTTTTTCAAACCCTTTTCGCCCCGGAAAGGGAAAGTCGGTATCTTTAATTCCACAGTCGGCCTTGGAGAGGGGCAAACACTTCTCTTTTTCCGCTCTGCGCCCTGCCTCCCCGCGGAACCCAAAGGGGAGAAGATTTGTTTGCCCCCCTCATCGGGGCCCCCCACGGGGAGCGGGAAGCAAAAATTTCGGGTTTGTTTGTTTTTTGGGGGTTTTTTTGTTAGCCTCTTTTTTCCCCTTTTCTTTTTGCCCCAAATTTTTTTTTTTGTTTGCCAAAAAATTTAAAAGAAAAATTTTTTTGAGACCCTTTTTTCCCGGTTAATTCAATCTTTTTAAAAATGGCCCTTTTTAAATTATATCCTTTAAAAATCTTTTTCTCCTTTTTTTGCATCGGGTGAGCGGAAGTCGGGGGGATGGGGGAACCTGGTGATTCAGGGGTTGGTACTTGCTTTGGGCCCTTTGGGCCCCCCCCTTTCACTTCGCCGGACTCCCTTTTCCTTTCGGCCACCGTCGTTTTTGTGGGCAAGAAGAAAGAGTTTTAAATTTTGGGGACCCGGGGTAAAGCATGAATTTTTTCGTTTTTGGGTGCGTGGTTTGGGGGGGGGGATTTTTTTTTGTTATTTTTAAAAAGTGGCTAAAAAGGACCAAAAATGCCATTTGAATTTTTAAATTTTCAAATGTGGGGGCCCGTTAAAAGCGATGGGCGCTGTGTTTTTTTATTTTTTAAGAAAGGAAATTGTTTAAAAGTAGTTTAGAGAAAGGGGGAAGATAAATCATATTTTGTTTTATAAACCGTGATTTTAAAAAGCAGTTTTTTTACCTGCTTTGGTGAGAAACTTTAAAGAACATTCCGGGTTTGGTTGGTGGCTGTGTTTTCGCCAGGTCGTGTTTGGGTGGCGTTGTTGGTGGGGTTTTTAGAACCCCCCTCGCCCATCCCGGGGAGTGGGTGTTAGGATTAACAGCATGGGTCAACTGCCCGACCGGGGGTTTTCCCGTACCCCTACCTTCCCCCCTTCTTTCTCCTCCCAGCTACTTTCCCCCCCCCCCCCCCCTCCCGGGGGCTTCACCCGGGGGTCTGGAAAAGGGTTTGGGGCCCCGCTCTGGTTGGGGCCACGCTCTGGGTTTGGGCGCGGGCTGGTTGGGGCCACGTGCTGGGTTTAGGGGCCCCCCTCGGGGTTGGGGGCACGCTCCCGGTTGGTAACCCGCGCGCTGGTTTGGATCACGCCACTGGCCCAGGGCCACTTTTTGGTAAAAAGCCCCTGGGTTTTGACTGGCCGGCCCTGATCCCCGTTCCAGGACCTCCATAAAAAAACGCCCCCGTTCCCCCCCCCCCCCCCCCCCCCCCCCCCCCGGGCGCGCCCTTCACTGTCGGGTTGTGCGTGTCAAGGGGGTCGGGCCCTTTAAAAGACCTCTTCAAGAACCGACCCCGGTTGGAGCACCCCAAATGCACAGGGGCCCCAGTAGACTTTGGAAGGCAGGGGTGTGGAGGCACTCCATTTGGGGTGGGGAAAGGGAAGGGGTCTTGGGAAAAGTTTTTTAAAATTAAATTTTGTATATGTCAAATGTGTTTTAAATTTGTGATAGTGATTTTGGGACGTCCCTTGGTGAAATTTTAAATTTAAAAAATTTATTTTGTTTGGGTGTTGGAAAACTTGGTTGGTTATTTTGCATGTTGTGTTGTTGGAAAGCTAATTTATACTGTATTTTGGTGTGAAAAAAGGGGTGTTTTACGGGAAAACTTTTTTGTGTGGTCTCTTGCGGGGGGTGGGGGGCAGTCACTCCCTTTACTCCCACCCCGACCGATCCGCAGGGGAGACCTCCAGGGGGTCGGTTTTGTGACAATGATTAAAAATCAACCCCGACAAAAAATGCCACCGACTAGAAAAGGGGCCCCCTGACGGGAAAAGGGAATGGGACTTAAAAAATGCAAAACGTCAACCAAAAAACACTGCAGTTTTTTTAAACACTGACATTTGGGTGTGAAGCACCGTTACGCAAATCAATCCAAACGAGCTTTTTTTTTCAAAATGGGGTTTTTCCCCGAACAATGCAATTGATGACAATAGATTTATTTTCACCGAAAGTGGGGGGGGCAGGGGCAGCCTTTTTCCACTGGAGGACAATAACATCCAGAAGGGCCCGGGGAATCAGTGTATCATAATTTTTGTTTTTTTTTCAAAAGCACTGGAAAAAAAATCACATTCCGATGGGCCGGGCAACAAAGTATGCCCTAAAGTTTTTAATTATTCCAAAGGGAAAGGGGAAAAAAGCGAATGGGGGGGAAAGGGGAATGTTGGGGAGGCGAGAGGGTAAAGGGGGGAGCCCTTTTTTGATCAGTTAAAACACAAACGTCGGAAAGTGTCTTTTCTGTTTTGGGCAACAAAGTCCCTTTATAATCATAGCATCAGGGCTTACCCAAAGGTTTAAAATGTGTGTGTGGTGGGGGTGGGGTGGTGTGTGTGGGTGGTGTGTGTGTTTGCGGTGGGGTGTGCCCCCGGGGCGTGCATGCGTGTGGGGTGTGTTGTATCTCCCGTCTGTCTGGTTTCCCCCCTGCTGTCTGTCCCCTCCTCTACATGACTTTCGCACTTTTGTGGTGGATGTGTTTTTTGTGTGTGTGTGTTTGGGGGTGTTTGTGTGGGGTTGGGTGTGTGGGTGGGTGTGGGGTGTGTGTGAAACCCGCCGTTCGGAACGTGCAAAAGGGGTGGTGAGTGCGTCGCGTGAGAGGGTTTCACACTTGGGATGAGTGAAAGGCAGGAAAGTGGGGGGGAGAAAGGCGGAAAGTGGGGGGGGGAGAAGGCAGGAAAGTGGGTTTGGGGAGAAGCAGGGAAAGGGGGGGGGGTGAGAAGGGGGAGGAATTTGTAAATGGGGCCATCAATTGTGCCGGCGAAACCCTGCAACCCCCGAAAAAAGACTTTTTTCCTGCAACGAAGGGGTTTAAAAAACCGGGGGGGGGGGCAGTCACGAAACCTCCAACGAAAGAAATTTTTCCCCCTCAAACCCCGCTTTGGGGCCCGGCCGCCCCCTGAAACAGATTGCCAGGTCGCCATCCCCGGGGTCGCCAGGGGGTCACTGGGGGTTAAAAAAAAAGGTTTTGGGGGAAGGGGGAAAGGGCCCCCCACGCCCCCTTGCCCAGCCCTCTCCACCCCACCCCCCTTTCCATCATTGCCCAGTCCCCCCCATTTACCCTTTTAAAAACCCAAATTTCCTCCCGCCCCTCCCCGCTCTGGAAGCTGTTTTATTACTTTTTGGTTGGACTCACTGATTGTTTAACCATTTGGGCTTCTTAACCGTTTTTGTATGGATCTCAAAATAAGGGGAAGCTCAAAAGGTTAAACATTCGTTTAGTTTAAAAATGGAAAAAGAGACAATAACCCGAGACAAAAACGAGAAAAAAAACCGTATCAAGCGTCAGAACACACCCCCACACGCACAATGGGCTGCCCGTTGAGAAAGGAAAAGACAGAAGTGGGTGCAAGTTCCACTTCCCAAGCCCTCCTCCCCTTTCCCTCCCAGTTTTTTCTTCCCCGCCCGCAACACCTCTTTGACCAAGAACCAATCCAATCCTCCCGCCTAATTCCCCCGTGCGGGCCCTTTTAAATGGCTTTTTGGTTCAAACCCCCTTCCACTAATCCCCAAAATTAAAAAACACGAGGAAAATGCCCTCAATAGCAAAAGGGCCCGCCTCATTTGCTACCTTTCTTCCCTTTTTTCTTTCCCTCTTTTCTTTTTTACTTACCTTTTTATTTCCATTTTTCTGCTTCCTTTTGTTGTTTTTCTTTCCCTTTCTTCTCTCCGAACCCTTTTTTCTTTTTCTCTTTCAACAATCATCATCATCATCATCACATCATCATCAAATTTTTTTCTACTTCTTCTTCTTCTTCTTTTTTCTTCCCTTTTTGTGTCGGGTTTCCCCGTTGTGTGTTGAATGCTATTTATGACTGTATGTTGGTGTGAATAAATGGGGTGTTGTATCGTAATCTTTATTGTGTGGTCTCTTGCGGGGCGTGTGAGGTCAGTCACTCCCTTCACTCCCACCTAGACCGATCCTGTCAGGGCAGACCTCCAGGGGTCGGTCGTGACAATGATTAACATCAACCTGACAAAAGAATGCCTCAGACTAGACGCCACCTGACTGCACTGCAATGATGGACTAACATGCAGACGTCAACCAACAACACTGCAGTTTTTTTATCACTGACATGGTGGTGATGCAGCTCGTTACGGCAAATCAATCCTAGAACGAGCTTTCTTTTCAACATGTTTTCCCTGATCAATGCAATTGATGACAATAGATTTATTTCACCGATATGTGTTTGACAGACAGCCTTTGCCACTGGAGGACAATAACATCCAGATGGACCGGCAATCAGTGTATGCATAATGTTTGTTTTCTTTCAGAGCACTGGAAAACAATCACATTCAGATGGACCGACAATCAATGTATGCATAATGTTTGTATTCTTTCAGAGGTAGGAGAAGAGCGAATGGGGAAGGAGAAGTGTTGGCAGGCGAGAGATAGGGGTGAGCCTTTTTTGATCAGTTATTACACAAACGTCTGAATGTGTCTTTACGTGTTTTGGTCATCAATGTCTTTATAATCATAGCATCAGGTCTTACACAAAGTCAACATGTGTGTGTGTGTGCGTGTGTGTGTGTGTGTGTGTGTGTGTGTGTGTGTGCGTGTGCGTGTGCGCGTGCGTGCATGCGTGTGTGTGTGCTTGTATCTCTGTCTGTCTGTCTGCCTGTCTGTCTGTCCGTCCGTCTACATGACATGCGCACATGTGTGTGTGGATGTGTGTGTGTGTGTGTGTGTGTGTGTGTGTGTGTGTGTGTGTGTGTGTGTGTGTGTGTGTGTGTGTGTGTGTGTGCACGCGCGCGCGTTCGAACGTGCATGTGTGTGTGTGAGTGCGTGCGCGTGTATGTGCTTGCACACTTGTGGATGAGTGAGAAGGCAGGAAAGTGGGTGGTGAGAAGGCAGGAAAGTGGGTGGTGAGAAGGCAGGAAAGTGGGTGGTGAGAAGGCAGGAAAGTGGGCGGTGAGAAGGCAGGGAAGTGTGTAAATGCGCCATCAATTGTGCCGGCGAAACGTGCACACCGAAAGAGACTGTTTTCCTGCAACGATGGCTTTATACCGTGGAGGCAGTCACGAAGCTCTCCAACTGATGAAATGTCCCATCACCACTGCTGGAGCCCGGCCAGCCCCCTGAAACAGATTGCCAGGTCGCCATCTCCGTGTCGCCAGCGGTCACTGGGTTAAAACAGGTTTGATGTGAAGCTCCCTCCCCGCCCCCTTGCCCTAGCCCTCTCCACTCCACCCTTTCCATCATTGCTCCAGTCCCCTCATTTTCTTTAACAACTCAAGTTTCCTCTGCCACTACCTGCTCTGGAAGCTGTTCATTACTTCGGTTGGACTCACTGATTGTTCAACCATTTGGCTTCTGTATCCAGTTTTAGTATGGATCTCAAAACTGTGAAGCTCAAATGGTTAAAGCATTCGTTTAGTTTAAAAATGGGAAAGAGAGACAATAACAGAGACAGAAATCGAGAAAAACGACCGATAGTCAAGCAGTCAGACACACACCCACACAGTCACAATGTTCTGCTGTTGATGAACGGACAGACAGAAGTGCTGCAAGTTCCACTTCAGCAAGCAGTCCGTGACCTTCCGTCCACTTGTTTTCTTCCCGCCTGCAACACCTCTTTGACCAAGATCCAATCCAATCCTCTGCCTAATCCGCTGTGCGCCCTTCTACGTGGCTCTTGGTTCAACCCCTCTTCCACTAATCCCAACTTACAAACACGAGGAAAAGTGCATCAATAGCAAAGGCCAGCCTCATTTGCTACCTTTCTTCCTTCTTTCTTTCCCTCTTTTCTTTTCTACTTTCCTTCTTATTTTCCATTCTTTCTGTCTTCTGTTGTTGTTTTCTTCCTTGCTTCTCTCCGACCTTCTTTCTTTCTCTCTTTCATCATCATCATCATCATCATCATCATCATCATCTACTTCTTCTACTTCTTCTTCTTCTTCTTCTTCTTCTTCTTGTGTCGCTTTCTCCTCCTCAACGTCTCCTCAAAGATCAACGACAGAGCGTCAAGTAAATGCTTTCAAACTTCTTTCTCTGACCTTGTGTCGTCAGTTGATCTCTTTCATCCTGTAACTGTCTAGCTGACCTCGCCCTCCGGTAACAAGGGCGCTCCCTCCTTTCGGCGTGTCCTAGTCAGAGTTTCAGAAACACTTCCCTCGTATCAAATGTCCGCCAATTGACATTCTTTTTCTTTTTACTCTGTCACATGTCAGCATGAACACTATTATCTGGACATGCCAGCAGTGAATTGACTGTCGTTGTCAGATGTGATATCAACAGGTGGACTGAAACCTGATAGTTACCAATTGTCGGGCGTTGGCAAGTCGCACACGTCTCGTCAATTAAAGGAGACTGGACAAAAACAAATAGAGAAAAGGCAGCAGGAGCAGCACCCGAAGTCATAGTAGCAACAGCATGTCGGTTTTGTAAGCTGCCTCAGAGACATCATAGGCTCAAAATACATCTGAGGTATATAGACTGGTGGTATTTGTCATCAGAAGCAAACTTCTATTCAGTGTCGCTGTGTTTAATGTTAGCTATAATGAAAACTAGATCTATCCATTTGCAGACTGCATTTGAATTCGCGTACAACAGGTGCCTCAACCTTTTGATCCTACTGGAGCCAGGATGTAATTACAGGAAGAATAGCGATGTTACGCTGTTTAAAACCAAAGTGGGACTCCTATGCATCACCTTTTTTATCCTCAATATCATTAAGCCTCCTCAAAAACCCAAGATGGACAAATCGACCTTGTGTGGCCCATTTTGCTCGGCTCTCAATTTAACATCAGTTTTGAATTCTTCCTCACAATCCAGACATGTGGTAACATGGTATCTAGGGTCTTTCTTGCAGTGATTCAAGGAGACTGTCTTTTGATAGACGTCCCGATATCTGTCAGACTCTCTCTCTCTCTCTCTCTCTCTCTCTCTCTCTCTCTCTCTCTCTCTCTCTCTCTCTCTCTCTCTCTCTCTCTCTTCATGGCTTGATGGCTTAGCAGTTATTTTCCTTAGTAAGGGAATAACAGTGATGGGCTGCATGTGTCAACAGAGAACGGGCACCACCAAACACCTAAGTGACTCGGCAGCAATGCAGAGTCTGCTATGGTGGGTTGCCTTGTGCTGACCTCACTTGATAAATCTGAAGACTGCAAGAGGATAGTCTGAGTTTGGCGCTGCACTAGGGGGAGATCACGTGAGTGGACTGTGAACTGTGCCACTGACAGAAGATGAGACCGGAAAAAAAATACAGGTGAAGGGAAGACTAAAACGAACAACGGAGTGAAGAAATAAAGAGGGACAAGTTCAATATGATGACACTGGTAATAACACAAATAAGCAAATGTTATAAAATGATCACATTGCGTGATCCACATTCATCCCCAGGGGTATCAAACTAACTAGACAGAAGCCTTTCCAAATCAACGCTGACGTCCGAATCGGGCGGAACAGGTCGGACGCGTGTGGAACGGCGGGGCAAAATGACTCGTGTCTCCGTCAGCAGGAAACTGAATTATCCAGCTAAACGTTGTTATGCTTCGCCCGCCGTGGAAGCGCAATCTGCTACAGAAGGAACTGGGAGACAGAGAGGGGATGGGGGTAAGGGTGAGAGTGTTATATGTGATTACAGACGTCCATGAGAGTGGATGGGAAAGGTATTGACGGACCCTGGCTGGGTGGCAGTGTGCTTGTTGAGGAAAGTTAGGAGGTATTTGAACCTTGATGCGTGCTGACTGAATAAAAAGACAAATTAAGAAGCAATGAGATCACTGAC
>CM031603.1:100274902-100279902 GCA_018398815.1 Conus ventricosus | reverse complement strand
ATACTATCAGCACTGATGTTCCTGCTGGTGTCACTACTTCCACCAACACTATCAGCACTGATGTTCCTGCTGGTGTCCCTACTTCCACCAATACTATCAGCACTGATGTTCCTGCTGGTGTCCCTACTTCCACCAATACTATCAGCACTGATGTTCCTGCTGGTGTCCCTACTTCCACCAATACTATCAGCACTGATGTTCCTGCTGGTGTCACTACTTCCACCAATACTATCAGCACTGATGTTCCTGCTGGTGTCCCTACTTCCACCAACACTATCAGCACTGATGTTCCTGCTGGTGTCCCTACTTCCACCAACACTATCAGCACTGATGTTCCTGCTGGTGTCCCTACTTCCACCAATACTATCAGCACTGATGTTCCTGCTGGTGTCCCTACTTCCACCAATGATGTTCCTGCTGGTGTCGCTACTTCCACCAATGATGTTCCTGCTGGTGTCACTACTTCCACCAATACTATCAGCACTGATGTTCCTGCTGGTGTCACTACTTCCACCAATACTATCAGCACTGATGTTCCTGCTGGTGTCACTACTTCCACCAATACTATCAGCACTGATGTTCCTGCTGGTGTCCCTACTTCCACCAACACTATCAGCACTGATGTTCCTGCTGGTGTCCCTACTTCCACCAATACTATCAGCACTGATGTTCCTGCTGGTGTCACTACTTCCACCAACACTATCAGCACTGATGTTCCTGCTGGTGTCCCTACTTCCACCAATACTATCAGCACTGATGTTCCTGCTGGTGTCCCTACTTCCACCAACACTATCAGCACTGATGTTCCTGCTGGTGTCCCTACTTCCACCAATACTATCAGCACTGATGTTCCTGCTGGTGTCCCTACTTCCACCAACACTATCAGCACTGATGTTCCTGCTGGTGTCCCTACTTCCACCAATGATGTTCCTGCTGGTGTCGCTACTTCCACCAATGATGTTCCTGCTGGTGTCACTACTTCCACCAATACTATCAGCACTGATGTTCCTGCTGGTGTCGCTACTTCCACCAATGATGTTCCTGCTGGTGTCACTACTTCCACCAATACTATCAGCACTGATGTTCCTGCTGGTGTCACTACTTCCACCAACACTATCAGCACTGATGTTCCTGCTGGTGTCCCTACTTCCACCAATACTATCAGCACTGATGTTCCTGCTGGTGTCCCTACTTCCACCAATACTATCAGCACTGATGTTCCTGCTGGTGTCCCTACTTCCACCAATACTATCAGCACTGATGTTCCTGCTGGTGTCACTACTTCCACCAATACTATCAGCACTGATGTTCCTGCTGGTGTCCCTACTTCCACCAACACTATCAGCACTGATGTTCCTGCTGGTGTCCCTACTTCCACCAACACTATCAGCACTGATGTTCCTGCTGGTGTCCCTACTTCCACCAATACTATCAGCACTGATGTTCCTGCTGGTGTCCCTACTTCCACCAATGATGTTCCTGCTGGTGTCGCTACTTCCACCAATGATGTTCCTGCTGGTGTCACTACTTCCACCAATACTATCAGCACTGATGTTCCTGCTGGTGTCACTACTTCCACCAATACTATCAGCACTGATGTTCCTGCTGGTGTCACTACTTCCACCAATACTATCAGCACTGATGTTCCTGCTGGTGTCCCTACTTCCACCAACACTATCAGCACTGATGTTCCTGCTGGTGTCCCTACTTCCACCAATACTATCAGCACTGATGTTCCTGCTGGTGTCACTACTTCCACCAACACTATCAGCACTGATGTTCCTGCTGGTGTCCCTACTTCCACCAATACTATCAGCACTGATGTTCCTGCTGGTGTCCCTACTTCCACCAACACTATCAGCACTGATGTTCCTGCTGGTGTCCCTACTTCCACCAATACTATCAGCACTGATGTTCCTGCTGGTGTCCCTACTTCCACCAACACTATCAGCACTGATGTTCCTGCTGGTGTCCCTACTTCCACCAATACTATCAGCACTGATGTTCTTGCTGTTGTCCCTACTTCCACCAACACTATCAGCACTGATGTTCCTGCTGGTGTCCCCTTCCACCAACACTATCAGCACTGATGTTCTTGCTGTTGTGGCTCTTCATCGCCTGCTTGACCCTGACCACACTATTGTGCATTGTGTATTCACGCTGGACAGTTGACGTTTGTCATGCAGGTCAAGACATGCAGCAACACCTAACAAGACTCAGAACAACACTACCCACAAGTCAGGAACACACTCCTATCTCTAGTGTTCAGTCTGGCAAACACACTATGAGAACTCAGGAATACACTGCCATCTCTAGTGTTCAGTCTGGCAAACACACTATGACATTCAGGAATACACTGCCATCTGTAGTGTTCAGTCTGGCAAACACACTATGACACTCAGGAATACACTGCCATCTGTAGTGTTCAGTCTGGCAAACACACTATGACATTCAGGAATACACTGCCATCTCTAGTGTTCAGTCTGGCAAACACACTATGACATTCAGGAATACACTGCCATCTGTAGTGTTCAGTCTGGCAAACACACTCTGACATTCATGAATACACTGCCATCTGTAGTGTTCAGTCTGGCAAACACACTATGACATTCAGGATTACACTGCCATCTCTAGTGTTCAGTCTGGCAAACACACTATGACATTCAGAACACACACTGCCATCTCTAGTGTTCAGTCTGGCAAACACACTATGACACTCAGGAATACACTGTCATCTGTAGTGTTCAGTCTGGCAAACACACTATGACATTCAGGAATACACTGCCATCACTAGTGTTCAGTCTGGCAAACACACTATGACATTCAGAACACACACTGCCATCTCTAGTTTTATGGTTTGAATCTCTCTCTCTCTCTCTCTCTCTCTCTCTCTCTCTCTCTCTCTCTCTCTCTCTCTCTCTCTCTCTCTGGGACATTTTATTGTTTACCTTTTTTTAAATTTTACAATCTAAGTACCATCGGGACTTGAATTACTTACAAATCCTCTGAGGAATATTTCATCATTGGCTGCTTTTCTTGTTTTCTTCATACACGCACGCACGCACGCATGCACACACACACACACACACACACACACACACACACACACACACACACACACACACACACACACCACACCTCTCGGCAAAACGTTTATAAAGTATTATCTGAATAAGGGCATTCCGTCCCTCAAACACATTACCAGCAGACTGACCCTGCAGGTCAAACATTGCCACTGGCCAAAAGATTTTTCCAATACCAAGTGGTCCCCTTTTCGCCCAAGCAGTGTGCCGTGGTGGTATTGGTTCAGCTAACGCTCTGCCATCCTCCCCGCCCCTCTCTCTTACCTCTTCCGTTTCTTGGTCCTTTTACTTCTCTTTTTCCTTCATCGACATTGGCGTTCCCCATCAGTATCTCATCCTTCGTTAGGCTTATTTTTTATTCGTTCCCCTCCTATCTCCCCCCCCCTCCTCCTCCTCCTCCTTCTCTTCTTCTTCTTCTTCTTTCTTTTCTTCTTCTTCTTTCTTCTTCTTCTTCTTCTTCTTCTTCTTCTTCTTCTTCGTCGTCGTCGTCGTCGTCGTCGTCGTCGTCGTCATCTTCTTCTTTTCCTTCTTCCTTGTCTCCTTTACCAATTCTCTTTTGTCTTTCTTCTTCTGCTGCTCTTCTTTTTTCTTCATTGCCTTTTTTTGTCTTACTCTTTTTCTGTCTCTTCTTCTTCTGTTTCTTTGTTTTCACCTCCTGTTCCTCCTCCGTGTTTTAAACTGTTTTGCCCTTTGCAATCCTATGTTGTACTTTCTGAAGATGCAGAAAATGGCTCATTTACCGCACTTACTTTGGCTGGGTACAAATAAGTTTGCTAGCACGTTCTTCAGTGGTCAGATCTCTCGACAAATTCAAGACAAAAAACGTTCCTGCCATACCTGAAATGAATTCTCTTTTCAAGGGTCCAAAGCATAACCAAGCCACTAGAAAGGACGAGGAATAGGAGATAATCTCGATGATAATTCAACTAACATTCCAACAGGATGCTGGTGGCCAGGAGGAACAACTCGACTGCATTGTCATGACGCAAAGAGACGCAGATATAACCAACAACATCATTGTTCCTGTCTGAGACAGCCGTGGATTCAGCTCATCGTTGCAAAGCATGTCTATAGCAAGTATCTAAAACCGTCTGAATAGATTTCCTCTGTCAATGGCAAATACAAATAAAAATCTATGGACATCTATGTGAGTATTGGAAGATTGTTTGGAAAAAGGACAGAAACGTAAATCAGGGAGATGAATGGGGGTAAGTATTGGAAGATTG
Source organism: Conus ventricosus (assembly GCA_018398815.1). NCBI lineage: Eukaryota > Metazoa > Mollusca > Gastropoda > Neogastropoda > Conidae > Conus > Conus ventricosus. The sequence goes on along the minus strand of CM031603.1, from coordinate 100,275,593 downwards.
TGTTTGGAAAAAAGGACAGAAATGTAAAGCAGGGAGGTGAATGCGGTAAGTATTGGAAGACTGTGTTTGGAAAAAAGGACAGAAATGTAAAGCAGGGAGAGGAATGGGGGTAAGCATTGGAAGATTGTGTTTGGAAAAAAGGACAGAAATGTAAAGCGGGCCAGAGGTGAATGGGGGTAAGTATTGGAAGATTGTGTTTGGAAAAAAAAGACAGAAATGTAAAGCAGGGAGATGTATGGGGTAAGCATTGGAAGATTGTGTCTGAAAAAAAAGGACAAAAATGTAAAGCAGGGAGATGAATGGGGGTAAGCATTGGAAAATTGTGTTTGGAAAAAAGGACAGAAATGTAAAGCAGGGAGATGAATGGGGGTAAGCATTGGAAAATTGTGTTTGGAAAAAAGGACAGAAATGTAAAGCAGGGAGATGAATGGGGGTAAGCATTGGAAGATTGTGTTTGGAAAAAAGGACAGAAATGTAAAGCAGGCCAGAGGTGAATGGGGGTAAGCATTGGAAGATTGTGTTTGGAAAAAAGGACAGAAATGTAAAGCAGGGAGATGAATGGGGGTGAGCATTGGAAGATTGTGTTTGGAAAAAAGGACAGAAATGTAAATCAGGGAGATGAATGGGGGTAAGCATTGGAAGATTGTGTTTGGAAAAAAGGACAGAAATGTAAAGCAGGGAGATGAATGGG
>CM031603.1:100244902-100269902 GCA_018398815.1 Conus ventricosus | reverse complement strand
TAAATATTGGAGGGAGAACCATCACCAACCTCCGTTTTGCCGACGACATAGATGGACTAGCTGGAAACGAACAAGAGCTAGTGCACCTGATCAACAGACTCAACAACACCTCTGCTGATTATGGCATGGAAATAAGTGCGGAAAAGACAAAGGTCATGACTAACAACCCAATCGGCTTTACCCAAGACATAACCATCAACAGCAAAAAGCTTGAGCCAGTCAATACATTTAAGTACTTGGGGGCAACAATCTCAGACGAAGGTTCAAGACCTGAAATCATCTCAAGAGTCGCTCAGACCACAGCCACGCTATCTAAGCTAACGCCTCTTTGGAGAAACAAAAACATCTCCATCAGCTCAAAGATTAGACTGATGCGATCCTTAGTCATGGCGATATTCTTATATGCTTGTGAGTCATGGACGCTGAAACCAGACCTTGAGAAAAAGATCCAAACAATGGAAATGAGGTGCTTCAGACGACTCCTTGGCATCTCATACAGAGATCACATCACCAATGTGGAAGTTAAAAAGCGCATCAAGAATGAAATTGGTCCATATGTCGATCTCCTAACCTCAGTAAAAAGACGCAAATTGAAATGGTATGGACACATCACACGATCAACAGGCCTTGCCAAGACAATCATGCAGGGCACAGTACCAGGACAAAGGCGAAGAGGTCGACAAAGGAAAAGATGGGAGGATAACATCACGGAGTGGACAGGCCTGCGGCTGAGAAATACATTGCGGAGGGCAGAGAACAGAGAGGAATGGAGAAGGATGGTTGTCACTGCTTCAGAGGTGCCCCCACGGACCGACGTCTAAGGGATCAAGTCAAGTCAAGTCAAGGCAGACAGTGTTATGTAGGCTCTAACCAAAAACTAACATTGACAATTATGCTAGCGAAGAAGAAGATGAAAAAACACAATAATTCGATCAACTTTGTCCTAACCATATTTGCCCGCAGAAGATCAAACTGATTGGGAATGGCGCTCCCAAAGCAGTGGCGATGCAAGAAACGGGCGGAATAGTTGGGAGGCGCAGGGAATGGCGGGGCGAAGACGACTCGTGTCTCTGTCAGCAGGCAACTTAATTACCAAGGTAAACGTTGTTACGCTTCCCCCGCCATGGGACAGCAATCTGCTGGGGACGGAATTGGGAGGGGACTGGAGGGGGGGGGGGGGGGGGGGTTGAAAGCAGAAGAGGAAGGGAACAAGGGTGGGAGCATTAGAAGTGATCAGGGTTGTCCATCTTCATCACTGGATGTGCTGGGCTCCGGAGGGCTGGGGATGGGACAGGGGTGTTCATGACGGACAAAGTCAGGAGGCGTCTGAACGCTTGGTGTGTGCTGATCGAGGTGTTCATGTCGGACAAAGTCAGGAGGCGTCTGAACGCTTGGTGTGTGCTGATCGAGGTGTTCATGTCGGACAAAGTCAGGAGGCGTCTGAACGCTTGGTGTGTGCTGATCGAGGTGTTCATGTCGGACAAAGTCAGGAGGCGTCTGAACGCTTGGTGTGTGCTGATCGAGGTGTTCATGTCGGACAAAGTCAGGAGGCGTCTGAACGCTTGGTGTGTGCTGATCGAGGTGTTCATGTCGGACAAAGTCAGGAGGCGTCTGAACGCTTGGTGTGTGCTGATCGAGGTGTTCATGTCGGACAAAGTCAGGAGGCGTCTGAACGCTTGGTGTGTGCTGATCGAGGTGTTCATGTCGGACAAAGTCAGGAGGCGTCTGAACGCTTGGTGTGTGCTGATCGAGGTGTTCATGTCGGACAAAGTCAGGAGGCGTCTGAACGCTTGGTGTGTGCTGATCGAGGTGTTCATGTCGGACAAAGTCAGGAGGCGTCTGGACGCTTGGTGTGTGCTGATCGAGGTGTTCATGTCGGACAAAGTCAGGAGGCGTCTGAACGCTTGGTGTGTGCTGATCGAGGTGTTCATGTCGGACAGAGTAAGGAGGCGTCTGAACGCTTGGTGTGTGCTGATCAAAAGAAATGAAAGGAAGCAAAAAGCATTGAGATGACTGACAGCAGGAGAAAGACACGGTAGAGGGATTATATTGATTGACTAGGATGACTGACTCTTCAAACGATTCATTGAAAACTTAATCGATGGTAAAGAATGACGAACAATAAAAGGTTTGTTGTACTTTCCTGTATTCTGTGCTGAGTTTATATATTAAGTGAACCACTAAAACTAATTAAACTGAAAAATACTACTTTGGATCAGAGGTGCCCTGAGAGAGAGAGAGAGAGAGAGAGAGAGAGAGAGAGAGAGAGAGAGAGAGAGAGAGAGAGACAGACAGACAGACAGACAGACAGACAGACAGACAGACAGACAGACAGGCAGACAGACAGACAGACAGGCAGACAGACAGACAGACAGACAGACTGACAGACAGACAGAGGACAAAAACTTTCATTTGATAAAAGTCCCCACATCCTTCCATGACAGGTGGAAAACAACAACATAAGTTTTGTTAAAACACCTTTTCCTGCGCAGTAAATGAAATATGTAGCAATCACAACACAGGGTATAAATAACAACATCACAACTACAAACACCGTCACTGATCTGGCGTAGTACCGAGTTCGTTTGTCAGGACCTGCGTGATATAGACTAATCATTTTATTTTTTATAGCATTTGCTTTAGTCAGCAATAATAATTATAGAGTTTTCTCCTTTGTTGGAAATTGTCAAAATAAAGAAAAACTATTGACATGTCTCTTTACATGACTTGCAAGTAAGCAGAACGTGTACTTTGTCCTGTACTTCTCTTTTACACAGTGGACGCAAAGTATTACTCGGTTCTTCAGTCATAAACCAATGTTTACAATTCATGAAACCACACATTCCGAGAGAAAATGTTGTAAATGACCCTTGACTCTTTTGTTTGTTAAACCATGTCATAGCCTGTTTTGGACCAAACCATAGTTGAAAGAGAAATGCCACTGCTCGTCATCATTACATTCTATCATTGCATGCTAATTTTCATGAATCTTTCTTTAAATCCAATACCGAGCCTTTTTTGTGATTAACATACAGCCTGACACGACCAAACAATACCCAAACCGTTTCTGTTGATAGATTATATATTTTTCTAACCCAGCTGTCTTAAGCACAGACTCAATAACATTTCATATGCTTGCATATTAATTCTAGACACTGGGATTCTGATAAGTTGAATTCAGAATTTGATACATCTTATGACCGATCTATTATACAAGGGACATCTACCTTTTTCTCCACACCTACTTTTATTAGAAGAACTCAAAAGGAACGCAAAGGAACCTTCTCACTTCGAAGAATTTTTTGTGTGTCCAACCAGAAATGAGATTATCCAATTGTAAAGCCAAATGAAGACTTAAAGGTCTACTTTAGAGGTTTTCGATAATATGGTCAGCTTATGCAGAAATATGAAATGTTTGATAAATTGGTAAAATAAACATCCGATTCGCTCCCGATCCCCACGAAATCGATCCGCGAAAGTGGGCATTTTCACCTGTAATCAAGAAAACGGGAGGTAATCAACTAAATCTTGACATGGCTTATCTACTCTTGGATGTGACGTCACATGATGGACTGGCCGTCAGCCGCGACCTACACAATAAGCCAACGGCTACAGAAAGCGATTCTGATGGTTCTTGCACATCTCGATCAGTATTTAATTTATCATGTAAAAACAGTGACTATGATTGCGACAGCCAATGTAACTCTGGGGATGTTTCTGCAAGGCCTTTACCTTATCAGTTTGAACGCTAAGTTCTTTTTACCACGTCAGTTCCAGCTGGACCACGGAAACGAGCTATTCAGTTCCAGCTGGACGCCCGAACACATCATTCCGAAGGAGTACGGACTTTACCGAAGTCTCGAGGGAGGCTACCGACTGACTTTTTGATGCGATCACGCGTGGACGGCGAGCGGAAAGATTCTCCTTCCTCAAGCCTTAACGTGTTCATTCAATTTAACAAGTGTGATCTGTCCATAAAATAAGAACAGAATAAACGTGCGACTATCGTACTCATCTGTACGAGCTTACCACTCCGCCTTCAAAGTATACGCGCACAATGCAGACGAAGTTTTTGATCCACTCGAACGGGCTGGGCAATTGTCGGAACAGCTCGTTTCCGTGGTCCAGCTGGAACTGACGTGGTAAAAATAACTTAGTGGCCCGGCATGGTTGCACCAACCGAATCCACTTCTTTCGAGTATCTGGATCAGATGGAAATGTGTGCAAAGAATATCCTGTCTCCTGCTGAGCTGCTGCACACCCCTACAGCACAATATCTGCCACCCCCTCGTGACTTTTTAGGCTGTGGGGGATCGCAACTCGTGTTGATTTCACTTGGCGTTGGCTTGTTGTGTAGGTCGCGGCTGACGGCCAGTCCATCAACTGACGTCACGGTTTTCGGTCTACCGCGGGGGGTTTGAACAGGTGTGCAAAACTCATTTTTTATCTGTTAAATTCTTCCGGCGACTTTTTTTGAAAATGAATACCGTACTGTAGTTATATGACATGTAGACCTGTTTTTAACAAATTATCGAAAATCTCTAAGTAGACCTTTAAGTTCAACGAATACAGCTTTACTCTGGTGTGTGTGTGTGTGTGTGTGTGTGTGTGTGTGTGTGTGTGTGTGCGTGCGTGCGTGCGTGCGTGCGTTGCGTGCGTGCGTGCGTGCGTGCGTGCGTGCGTGCGTGCGTGCGTGCGAGCGTGCGTGCATGCGTGCGTGCGTGTGTGTGAAAGAGAGACAGATAGACGGTTAGGGTGGGGGAAAAAAATATAGGTATAGACAAAAAATGAAAGATTCGGATGGAAAAACAGAGTGATGAAACCGCGGACAGTGGGAAGGGGGGGGGGGGGGGGGGGGGTGACAAGAAGAAGCAGGGACACAGTGAGCAGCCAACACCATGACCACAACTCTAGAACATCACTCAGGCCACGTCACTCTACACCTGCCCAGTCCTGTCCTGGCCGGTTATCCACTGACTGCCAGTCAGGCCACGTCATTGTACACCTGCCCTGTCCTGTCCTGGCCGGGTTATCCCACTGACTGCCAGTCAGGCCACGTCATTGTACACCTGCCCTGTCCTGTCCTGTTCGGGTTATCCCACTGACTTTCCAGTCAGGCCACGTCATTGTACACCTGCCCTGTCCTGTCCTGGGTTCGGGTTATCCCACTGACTGCCAGTCAGGCCACGTCATTGTACACCTGCCCTGTCCTGTCCTGTCCTGCCCTGCCCTGCCCTGCCCTGCCCTGCCCTGCCCTGCCCTGCCCTGCCCTGCCCTTTCCCTGCCCTGTCCTGTCCTGTCCTGTCCTGTCCTGTCCTGTCCTGTTCGGGTCATCCCACTGACTGCCAGTGTGGAAATGATTCCAAATGTTTCAATGATTTAAAACAGGTGTAGTGAGAGAAAAAAACAGGACAGAAGAACATACTGAGACACAGGGAGAGAGAAAAAGGACAGCGGACAAGAAAGATATAAGCAAAGGCAGATGCAGAAAAGAGAGAGAGGGGGAGGGGGAGGGAGGAAGATAGACAGAAACAGACAGACAGACAGGAGGAAGGGAGAGAGGGACAAAAGAGAGAGAGAGAAAGGACATACAGAGAGAATCTACTGAAGCAGCCTGAGTCATCTAAGAAGAGGTGTGAACAGCATTCCCTGTGGACAATCAACCAAGTTCCTAACGTAAAGAAAGATGTATCAACAGACCAGAAGAGGTGTGAACAGCATTCCCTGTGGACAATCAACCAAGTTCCTAACGTAAAGAAAGATGTATCAACAGACCAGAAGAGGTGTGAACAGCATTCCCTGTGGACAATCAACCAAGTTCCTAACGTAAAGAAAGATGTATCAACAGACCAGAAGAGGTGTGAACAGCATTCCCTGTGGACAATCAACCAAGTTCCTAACGTAAAGAAAGATGTATCAACAGACCAGAAGAGGTGTGAACAGCATTCCCTGTGGACAATCAACCAAGTTCCTAACGTAAAGAAAGATGTATCAACAGACCAGAAGAGGTGTGAACAGCTTTCCCTGTGGACAATCAACCAAGTTCCTAACGTAAAGAAAGATGTATCAACAGACCAGAAGAGGTGTGAACAGCATTCCCTGTGGACAATCAAACAAGTTCCTAACGTAAACAAAGGTGTATCAACAGACTAGAAAAGGTGTGAACAGTATTCCCTGTGGACAATCAACCAAGTTCCTAACGTAAAGAAAGGTGTACCAACAGACCAGAAGCACATTTAAAGATAAAAACACAGGGACACAACCAGAACATATCCTTCACACCCAAGGATAAGAACTCTTCTAAAGAAATGACTGTAATAACAAAGAATCCAACACCAGCATTCAATCAACAGCTATCAGCACACCCAACCCCACCCCCTTTCTTGCCCCCTTCCTCCCTTTCTTCCGTCCTCTCTCCTTCCAACCTCCTACAAAGTTTACTTTTTAACTCACTTTTGAATATTGACATTCCATCCCTCAAACGCATCTCCAGCAAAATCAAATTTGAGGGCAAGGTTCGCTTCAGGCTGAAAGGGTGTGCCAACATCAAGACCTGCCCTGGCCATCCCAGTCGTGGTTTGGAGCTGGCGGTGTTGGCTGCGTTCAGACTGCTTCCATCCGTTGCTGTTGGCATTTTCCTCTTCTTGTCCACGTCCGTGTTCATCACCCACACTGACATCTTTCTCAGCATCTGCTTGTACCGTGCTGTGTTTGTTTTTTGTTTCCTTTTTTTTCTTTTTTTGTCCTCTTCCTTCTCCTCTTCCTTCTCCTCCTCCTCTTCTTCTCTTCTTCTTCTTCTTCTTCTTCTTCTTCTTCTCTCTTCTTCTTTCTCTTCCATCTTGGTGAGTTGATTTTAAGGTGGTGACAGCCCTGATGTGGCCCTTTGCGGTCGGCTGGGCTATAAGCAACATTATCTTATCTTATCTTATCTCTTCCATCTTCTTTCCTCTTCCTCTTCTCCCACCCCTTCTTCCACTTATTTTCCTCCTCCTCCTCCAGCTCCTCCTCCTCTTCTTCCTCCCCCTCCTCCCTTCTCCGCGCGTGTGTGTGTTTGTGCGTGCGTGCGTGCGTGCGTGCGTGCGTGAGTGTGTGTGTGTGTGTGTGTGTGTGTGTGTGTGTGTGTGTGTGTGTGTGTGTGTGTGTGTTGTGTGTGTGTGTGTGTGTGTGTGTGTGTGTGTGTGTGTGTGAGAGAGAGAGAGAGAGAGAGAGAGAGAGAGCTGTCATTTTTTTTTACCAATAATTGCCCTACGTGAGCATGCGTGCACGAACGTGCATGTGTGTGCGAGTGTGTGCGCGCATACGTGCTTCACGCGCGTGTGTATGTGTGTGTGTGCCTGTGCAGGTGTGTATGCGTGCATGCTAGCGTGCTTGCATGTGCATGTGTATCTGCGTGTGTGCATGTTAGTGTGTGTGCCTCTGTATGCAGATGTTTGCATGCGTGTAAATATGCCACGGTTTGTGCCGAGGAAAAGTGTGTATGGAGAGAGACTGTCTGTTATTCAAGCGATGGCTTCATCACCTGGAGGCAGTGAAGACCCGCTCCAACTAATGAAATATGGCATCAGCTCCGCCCTCAACCAGCCAGCCCTGTAGAACAGCTTGTCAGGTCAGCATCGCCATGTCGCCTGGCGGGGGTTAAAACAGGTTAGATGTCAACGCCCCCTTCCCTCCCCGTCTCTTCCCTTGCCTCCTCCATTCCCCTCTCCTCTTCCAATCAAGACTTGCTTTTCCACTGGAGTCAGTTTCTCTGCTGCTCTCTGCTCCTGATGCTGCTCAACTCATCGACGTGACTCACTTTCCCCCCGGGCATTTAATTTGGCATCTCCTTTACACGGACCATGAAGATAGGAACCAGGTCAATGACAAGAGCAAGTATCTAAAGTTTTATACTGTTCAGATGATCTAAGGACAGGGAAAACAGTGGTAAGGACTGAAATCATGGAAAACGTCGATAGTCATACATTCAGACACCTACACACACGGACACTGTGCTCTGGTTTTAACAGGCAGAAGTGTACGAGGTCCACTTCAACCAGTTCGTGACCTTCCATCCGCTGCCTCTGCTCCAGCCTGCAACACTTCTCTGACCCAGACCCAATAGCCTCCTCTGCAGTAGCCTTAATCTGATTTGCGCTCTCTTCCCCAGGTCCAGGATCAACTGGTCTTCCTCTAATTCCAACGGCAAATACGCATAAAATGCCATCAATAGCAAAGGATGAATTCTTTCTTTCTTTCTGTTTCCTTCTTTCTTTCTTTCTTTCTTTCTTTCTTCCTTTCTTCTTCCCTTCCTGTTACTCCTCCTCCTCCCCTTTCTTCATCTTCTTTCTCTTGTTGTAGATGTTGTTGTCGTTGTTGTTGTTTTGTTGCTGCTGTTGCTGGTGCTCCTATTTCTTCTTCTTCTTCTTCTTCTTCTTCTTCTTCTTCTTCTTCTTCTTCTTCTTCTTCTTCTTCTCTTCCTCCTCTTCTCTTCCTCCTTCGTTTTGTCGTCGTCGTCGCTGTAGTCCTCCACAGGATCCTCCTCCTCCTTGTTCACCTCCTCCTCCTCCTCCTTCTTCTTCTTCTTCTTCTTCTCCTCCTTCTTCTACCTCTTCCTCTTCTTCCTTCTTCTTTTCCTTCTCGTTCTTCTTCTTATCTTCGTCTTCTTCTTCCCCTCCTCCCCCCTCCTCTTCTCCACCTCCTCCTCCTTCTTCTTCTTCTCCTTCTTCTTCTTCTTCTCCTCCTCCTCCTCTTCACCTCCTAAAAGATCAATGACAGAGAGTCAACTGGATGCTGTTCAAACTTCCTTCCCTCGTCGTCTCCACGTGCAGTTGTTTCTTTCTCCAGTTGATCCTTTTAACCCCGTCACCGCCGAGCTGTCCTCCACTTCCTGTCATCAAGAGTGCTTTCCCCTTTTCGCGTGTCCATGGGAAAGTCTAGAAATTCTCCCCTCACATCTGATTCCTCCCCAGTATCAGCATCATCCCCTTCTTCTTCTTCTCTTCTTCTTCTTCTTCTTCTTCTTCTTCTCCCCATCCTCCTTCTTCTTCTTCTTCTTCTTCTTCTTCTTCTTCTTCTTCTTCTTCTAATGTAAAACCTTAGACTTGTATCTGCAAGTGGCAGCCATGAGAAGAGTTCTGTTGTCAGTAAAGGTATCGACAGGTGAATTGCAATGTTGGTTATTACCTATTGTCAGGAAAATCACGTCAGTGTTCTATATCATAGACCATAGGAGGTATAGTGCCCCTTACAGCTGAAGTCACATGCTGAATGTTCTGCCAAGAGGTGTAAACACATAACACCCCCTTCCCATGTATGTTGGCATGCAAGGAACCACTGGACAACATCTAAGTCAAACAGCAGTAATGCAGCGCCATCTAATGTAAGTTGCCATTTTGTGTCCTAGTACTCTAAACATGGAAAACAGCAACAAGAAAGAAACAAACCTGAAATTTGAGGAGATTAGTAACTGTTCATTTTTCGTTTTCACTGTATTGAATGTTGTTTGTCTTGCCTGAATCAGGCCAAAGAGGTCAAACGTGTCGTGTTTTGTCTCGCAATGTGTCTGTCTCTTTCGTTGGGCGGCAGTCATTTCTCTTTTAGGTTTGTTTCAGCTTCTGCCTGCAGTCATCTCACTTCAATCTAGCAACAGGAAAACCTGGCCAGGGCTGTGCACCACAGAGACACCTGGACAGGGCTGTGCAGCACAGAGACACCTGGATAGGTGTGGAGCACAGAGACATTGGATAGGCTGTGAGCACGAGAACCTGGAAGGCGTGCAGCACGAGACACGGAAGGCTGTGCGACAAGACCCTGATAGGATGTGCAGACAGAGACCTGGATGGAGGCACACGAGACCTGATTGGTGCAGCACAGAGACACTGATGGCTGCGCACAAGACACCTGTAGGCTGTGCGCACAGAGACACCTGGATAGGCGGAGCCAGAAACCTGATAGGGCTGTGCAGCCAGAGACCTGATTGGGCTGTGGCACAGAGACACTGGATAGACTGTGCAGCCAGAGCACTGGATAGGCTGTGCACAAGACACCTGATAGGTGTGAGCACAGAACACGGAGGGCTGGCGACAGAGAACCTGGATAACTGTCAGACAGAGACCCTGGAAGGCTGTGCAGCACAAACCTGGATAGGCTGTGAGCACAAGACATGGATAGGACTGTGAGCACGAACACCTGATAGCGTCAGACAGAGACACCGGATAGGGTGTGAGCACAGACCTGATAGGGTGTGCAGCACAGAGACACCGGATAGGCTGTGAGCACAGAACACTGAAGGATGTGAGCACAAGACACTGGATTGGGGCCAGGACACTGGATTGGGTGGAGCACAGGACACTGAGGGTGTGCAGCACAGAGACACTGGATACGGGAGCACAGAACACCTGATAGGCTGTGCAGCACAGAGACACCTGGATGGGCTGTAAGGACAGGACACCTGGAAGGGCTGTGGAGCACAGAGACACCTGGATAGGACTGTGGCAGCACAGAGAACCCCTGGATAGGCTGTGAGCAAGAGACACCAGGATAGGACTGTCAGCACAGAGACTACCTGAAGGGCTGTGCCAGCACAGAGACACCTGGAAGGGACTGTGCACACAGAGACACCTGGATAGGATGTACTGACAGAGACACCTGGATAGTCTGTGAGCACAGAGACCAACGGTATAGTGCTGTGCCAGCACAGAGACACCTGGATCGTGTGCAGCACAGAGACACCTGGTGATAGGTCTGTGCAGCACAGAGCACCTGGATAGGCTGTGCAGCACACAGGACACCTGGACAGGGCTGTGCAGCACAGAGACACCTGGATAGGCTGTGCAGCACAGAGACACCTGGATAGGGCTGTGCAGCACAGAGACACCTGGATAGGACTGTGCAGCACAGAGACACCTGATAGGACTGTGCAGCACAGAGACACCTGGATAGGGCAGTGAGCACAGAGACACCTGGATAGGACTGTGCGGGCACAGAGACACCTGGATAGGCTAGTGCAGCACAGAGACACCTTGACAGGGCTGTGCAGCACAGAGACACTGGATAGGCTGTGCAGCACAGAGACACCTGGATGGGGCTGTGCAGCACAGAGACACCTGGATAGGGCTGTGAGGCACAGAGACACCTGGATAGGCTGTGCAGCACAGAGACAACCTGGATAGGGCTGTGCAGCACAGAGACACCTGGATAGGGCTGTGCAGCACAGAGACACCTGGATAGGCTGTGCAGCACAGAGACACCTGGATATGGCAGTGCAGCACAGAGACACCTGGATAGGCTGTGCGCACAGAGACACCTGGATAGGACTGTGCAGCACATAGACACCTGGATAGGCTGTGCAGCACAGAGACACCTGGATAGGCTGTGAAAGCACAGAGACACCTGGATAGGGCTGTGCAGCACAGAGACACCTGGATAGGAGTGCAGCACAGAGACACCTGGATAGGTTAGCACAGAGACACCTGGATAGGGTCTGTGCAGCACAGAGACACCTGGATTGGGCTGTGCAGCACAGAGACAACCTGGATAGGGCTGTGCAGCACAGAGACACCTGGATAGGGCTGTGCAGCGCAGAGACACCTGGATAGGGCTGTGAGGCACAGAGACACCTGGATAGGATAGTGCAGCACAGAGACACCTGGACAGGGCTGTGCAGCACAGAGACACCTGGATAGGGATGTGCAGCACAGAGACACCTGGATATGGCAGTGCAGCACAGCGACACCTGGATATGGCAGTGCAGCACAGAGACACCTGCATATGGCAGTGCAGCACAAAGACACCTGATATGCTGTGCAGCACAGAGACACCTGGATAGGATGTGCAGCACAGAGACACCTGGATATGGCTGTGCAGCACAGAGACACCTGGATTGGGCTGTGCAGCACAGAGACACCTGGATAGGACTGTGCAGCACAGAGACACCTGGATATAGCTGTGCAGCACAGAGACACCTGGATAGGGATGTGCAGCACAGAAACACATGGATAGGGCTGTGCAGCACAGACACACCTGGATAGGCTGTGCAGCACAGAGACACCTGGACAGGGCTGTACAGCACAGAGACACCTGGACAGGGATGTGCAGCCCAGAGACACCTGATAAGGTTGTGAGGCACAGAGACACCTGGATAGGGCTGTGCAGCACAGAACAATTTGACAGGGATGTGTGCAGCACATGGGGACCAACACCTGGATGGGGCTTGAGCAAGCACAGAGTACACCTTGATAGGGCTGTGCAGCACAGAGACACCTGGATAAAGCTGTGGAGCACAGAGACACCTGGATAGGGCTGTGCAGCACAGAGACACCTGGATGGGGCTGTAAGCACAGAGACACCTGGATAGGGCTGTGGAGCACAGAGACACCTGGATAGGATGTACAGCACAGAGACACCTGGATAGGGCAGTACAGCACAGAGACACCTGGATAGGGCTGTGCAGCACAGAGACACCTGGAAGGGCTGTGCAGCACAGAGACACCTGGATAGGATGTGCCCAAGACACCTGATAGGCTGTGCAGCACAGAGACCCTGGATAGGCTTGCGCCAGAGACACTGATAGGCGTGCAGCACAGAGACACCGATAGGGCTATGAGCACAAGACACCTGATAGGCTGTGCGCACAAGACACCTGTTGGCTGTCACCAGGACACCTGGATTGCGTGCACACAGAGACACCTGAAGGTGTGCAGCACAACACCTGAAGGCTGTGCAGCGCAGAGACACCTGATGGGCTGTGGCACAGAGACACCTGGATAGGTGTGCACACAAGACACCTGACAGGGTGCAGCACAAGACCCTGATAGGTGCAGCACAGAGACACCTGGAAGGCATGCACACAGCGACACCTGATTGGCGTGCACACAGAGACACCTGATAGGGTGCAGCACAAGACACCTATAGGCTGTGCAGCACAAGACACCTGGATATGCAGCACACAAGACCCTGATAGCTGTGACAAAGAGACCCTGATTGGCTGTGCAGCACAAACACTGTACGTGCGCACAGAGACACCTGATAGCTTGCAGCACAAGACACCTGGATAAGGGCCTGTGGGTGCACAAACACCTGGATAGGGGGCACAGAGACACCTGGACAGGGCGTCGCACAGACACCTGACAGGGTGTGCAGCCCGAGACACCTGGAAGTGTAGCACAGAGACCTGATAGCTGTGCAGCACAGAGACAATTGACAGATGCACACATAGACACCTGGATGGCTGTGCAGCCAGACACCTGTAGGCTGTGCAGCACAGAGCACTGAAAACGTGACACAGAGACACCTGATAGGGCTGTGCGCACAGAGACACCGATGGGCTTAGCAAGAGACACCTGATAGTGTGGAGCAAGAGACACCGGATAGGCTGTACAGCACAGAGACACCTGATGGCAGTACACAGAGACCCTGATAGGCTGTGCACCGAGACCCTGACAGGCTGTCAGCACAGACACCTATAGGGTTGCAGCCAGACACCTGATAGGCGTGAGCACAAGACACCTGAAGGCGTGAGCACAGAGCACTGATAGGCATGCACACAGAGACACCTGATAGGCTGTGCAGCACAAGACACCTGGATAGGGCTGTGCAGCACAGAGACCCTGTAGGCTGTGAGCACAGAACCCTGTAGACTGTGCAGCACAAGACACCTGGATCTGGAGCACGAGACACCTGATTGGCTTGCAGCACGAACACCTGATGGCTGTGCACAAGAGACACCTGATAGGGTTGAGCACAGAACACCTGATAGGCTGGCAGCACAAGCACCTGGATAGGGCTGTAGCACAGACACTGGAAAGGCTGTGCAGCACAAACACCGATGGACTGTGACACAGAGACACCGATGGAGTGCAGCACAGAGACCCGATAGGCTTCAGCAAGAGACACCTGGATAGCTGTGAGCAAGAGACACCGGATAGGCTGTGACACAGAGACCCCGAAGGGTGGGAGCACAGAGACACTGAAGGGCGTCACACAGAGACACTTATGGGCTGTGCAGCAAAGACACCTGGATAGGGCTGTGAGCACAGAGACATGGTAGGCTTGAGCACGAGACACCTGGATAGGCGTGCCACAGAGACACCGGACGGCGTGCAGCACAGACACCTGGATAGGATTGCAGCACAGAGACCCTGATAGCAGTGCAGCACAGAACACCTGGATTGGCAGTGCGCCAGAGACACCGGATAGGCGTGCTGCACAGAACACCTGATAGGCTGTGCACACAGAAACCTGATAGGCGTGAGCACGAGACACCGATGGGTGCACACAGAGACGCCTGGAGGGCTGCACCAAGACACGGATAGGCTGTGCAGCACAGAGAACCTGGATAGGCTGGACACAGAGACACCTGGATAGGTTTGAGCACGAGCACCTGGAAGGCGTGCAGCACAGGAGACACCGGACCGGGCTGCACACAGACACCTGGATAGGGAGTGAGCACAGAGAATTGGATAGGAGTGCACACAGAGACACCTGGATAGCGTGCACACAGAGACACCTGGAAGGCGTGCAAGACACCTGATAGGCTGTGCAGCACGAACACCTGATAGGCTGTGAGCACAGAGACACTGATAGGACGTGCACACAAAGCACCTGATGGCTTGCACACAGAGACACCTGATGCTCTGCAACAGAGACACTGATACTTGCAGCACAGAGACACCTGATAAAGCTGTGAGCACAAACCTGGATAGGCTGTGCAGCACAAGCCCTGGAGGCTGTAAGCCAGAGACACTGAAGGCTGTGGCACGAGACACCTGGATAGGACTGTAGCACAGAGACACCGAGGGGCATACAGCAGAGAGACCCTGAAAGGCTTCACACAGAGACACCAGATGGGTGGCAGCACAGAGACACCTGAAGGGCGTGCGCACAGAGACACCGGATAGGGCTGCAGCACGAGACACCTGATGGTGTCAGCACAGAGACACCTGGATAGACTGTGGACACAGAGACACTGATGGGCTGTGCACACAGAGACACCTGGATGGCTGTGCAGCACAAGACACTGGATAGCTGCACACAGAGACACCGGATAGGCTGTGCAGCACAAAGGCACCTGGATAGGCTCAGCAAGAGACACCTGATAGGACTGTCAGCACAGAGACACCTGATTGACGTGCAGCACAGAACACCCGTAGGATTCAGCACAGAGACACCTGATAGGGCTGTGCACACAAGACACCTGATAGGCTGTGGAGCACAGAACACTGGAAGGGTGTGAGCACAGAGACACCGGAAGGTATGCACACAGAGACACCTGACAGGGCTGTGCAGCACAGAGACATTGGATAGGCGTGCTCACAGAGACACCTGATAGGGCTGGCACAGGACACTGGAAGGGCTGTGAGGCACGAGACACGTGGTAGGCATGCAGCACAGAGACACCTGACAGCTGTGCACACAGAACACCTATGGGTTGCGCACAGAGACACCTGATATGGCAGGCAGCACAGAGACACCTGATACATGCAGCACAGAGACCCCTGGATAGGCAGTGCGCCAGAGACACCTGGATAGGCTGTGCAGCACATGACACCTGATATGCTGTGCAGCACAAGACACCTGAAGGGCTGTGCAGCACAGAGACGCCTGATTGGCTTCAGACAAGACACCTGATAACTGTGCAGCACAGAGACACCGATACGCTGTACAGCCAGAGACCCTGTGGTTGTGCGCACAGAACACCTGATTGGGCTGTGCACACAGACACCTGGATAGGGCTGTCAGCACAGAGACACCTGATAGGGCTGTGCACGCAGAGACACCTGGATAGCTGTGAGGCACAGAGACACCTGGGGGTAGTGCAGCACAGAGACACGGACAGGCTGTCAGCACAGAACACCTGAAGGGTGCAGCACAGAGACACCTGGATAGGCAGTGCAGCACAGCGACACCTGAAGGCAGGCAGCACAGAGACACCCAATGCAGTGCAGCACAAAGACACCTAGATAGCTGTGCACACAGAGACCTGATATGCGTGCAGCACAGAGACACCTGGATATGCTTGCAGCACAGATCCCTGATTGGGCTTGCACACAGAGACACCTGATAGGACTGTGCAGCACAGAGACACCTGGAATAGCTGCAGCACAAGACACCTGAAGGATGGCACACAGATACACCTGATGGGCTGTGCAGCACAGACACACCTGAAGCTGGCACACAGAGACACCTGGACGGGCTGTACAGCACAAACACCTGACAGGGATGTGCCCCAAACACGGATAAGGTTTGAGCAAGAGACACCTGGATAGGCTGTGCAGCACAGAGACAATTTGACAGGATGTCACACATACACCTGATGGGCTGTGCACACAGAGACCCTGATAGGCTGTGCACACAGAGACACTGGAAAAGCTTGGACACAGATCACCTGATACCGGCAGCACAGAGACACGGAGGGTGTAGGCACAGAACACCGGATGGCTTGGAGCACAGAGAACCGATAGACTGTACGCACGAGACCCTGATGGGCAGTACCACGAGACACGAAGGCTTGCACACAAGACACCTGGACGGGCTGTGCAGCACAGAGACACCTGATAGGGTGCGCACGAGACACCGGATTGCAGGCAGCACAGAGACACCTGATATGGCATGCACACAGAGACACTGGATAGGCAGTCACAAGACACCTGGATAGGGCTGTGCAGCACAGAGACACTGGATAGGGTGTCAGCCAGAGACACCTGGTAGGGCTTGCACACGAGACACCGATAGACTGTCACCAGAGACACCTGGTAGGATGTGGAGCACAGAGACACCGATTGGCTGTGCGCCAGAGCACCGGATTGGCTGCAGCACAGAGACCCTGATAGGGCTTGCACACAGAGACACCTGGATAGGGCTGTGCAGCACAAAGGCACCTGGATAGGGCTGTGCAGCACAGAGACACCTGGATAGGACTGTGCAGCACAGAGACACCTGGATTGGGACTGTGCAGCACAGAGACACCCGGATAGGGATGTGCAGCACAGAGACACCTGGATAGGGCTGTGCAGCACAGAGACACCTGGATAGGCTGTGGAGCACAGAGACACCTGGATAGGGCTGGGGGCACAGAGACACGTGGATAGGGTAGTGCAGCACAGAGACACCTGGACAGGGCTGTGCAGCACAGAGACACTGGATTGGGCTGTGCAGCACAGAGACACCTGGATGGGGCTGTGGAGCACAGAGACACCTGGATAGGGCTGTGAGGCACAGAGACACCTGGATAGGCAGTGCAGCACAGAGACACCTGGACAGGGCTGTGCAGCACAGAGACACCTGGATAGGGATGTGCAGCACAGAGACACCTGGATAGGCAGTGCAGCACAGAGACACACCGGATATGGCAGTGCAGCACAGAGACACCTGGATATGGCATGCAGCACAGAGACACCTGGATATGGCTGTGCAGCACAGAGACACCTGGATAGGCAGTGCAGCACAGAGACACCTGGATAGGGCTGTGCAGCACAGAGACGCCTGGATGGGCTGTGCAGCACAGAGACACCTGGATAGGACTGTGCAGCACAGAGACACCTGGATACGGCTGTGCAGCACAGAGACACCTGGATAGGGTGGAGCACAGAGACGCCTGATAGGGCTGTGCAGCACAGAGACACCTGGATATGCAGTCAGCACAGAGACAACTGGATGGGGCTGTGCAGCCCAGACACCTGGATAGGCTGTGAGGCACAGAGACACTTGGATAGGACTGTGCAGCACAGAGACACCTGGATAGGACTGTGCAGCACAGAGACACCTGGATAGGCTGTGCAGCACAGAGACACCGGGAAATAGGCTGTGCAGCACAGAGACACCTGGATAGGGCTGTGAGGCACAGAGACACCTGGATAGGACTGTGCAGCACAAGACACCTGGATTGGGCGTGCAGCACAGAGACACCTGGATTGGGCTCTGCAGCACAGAGACACCTGGATAGGGCTGTGCAGCACAGAGACACCTGGATAAGCTGTGGAGCACAGAAACACCTGGATAGGGCTGTGCAGCACAGAGACACCTGGATGGGGCTGTAAGGCACAGAGACACCTGGATAGGCTGTGAGCACACAGACACCTGGATAGGACTGTAGGCACAGAGACACCAGGAAGGGGCAGTACAAGCAGAGAGACACCTGGATAGGGCTGTGCAGCACAGAGACACCTGGATAGGGCTGTGCAGCACAGAGACACCTGGAATAGGTTGTGCAGCACAGAGACACCTGGATAGGGCTGTGCAGCACAGAGACACCTGGATAGGACTGTGCAGCACAGAGACACCTGGATAGGACTGGGGAGCACAGAGACATCTGGATTGGGCAGTGCAGCACAGAGACACGGATGCGCTGTGCAGCAACAGAGACACCTGGATAGGTCTGTGCAGCACAGAGACACCTGGATAGGGCTGTGCAGCACAAAGCACCTGGATAGGGCTGTGCAGCACAGAGACACCTGGATAGGACTGTGCAGCACAGAGACACCTGATTGGACTGTGCAGCACAGAGACACCCGGATAGGGATGTGCAGCACAGAGAAAACCTGGATCAGGACCCCGGGATGGAGCACAGAGACACCTGGATAGGTCTGTGAGGCACAGAGACACCGGATAGGGTTGCAGCACAGAGACACCTGGACAGGGCTGTGCACACAGAGACATTTGGATAGGCTGTGCAGCACAGAGACACCTGGATAGGGCTGTCGCCACAGAGACACCTGGATAGGCTGTGGAGGCACAGAGACACGTGGATAGGGCGTGCAGCACAGAGAAAACCTGGACAGGGCTGTGCAGCACAGAGACACCTGGATAGGGATGTGCAGCACAGAGACACCTGGATATGGCAGTGCAGCACAGAGACACCTGGATATGGCAGTGCAGCACAGAGACACCTGGATATGGCAGTGCTGCACAGAGACACCTGGAATGGCTGTGCAGCACAAAGACACCTGGATATGGCTGTGCAGCACAGAGACCCCTGGAAGGCTGTGCAGCACCAGAGCCCACCTGGATTGGCTGTGCAGCACAGAGACACCGGATAGGACTGTGCAGCACAGAGACACCTGGATACGCTGTACACACAGAGACACCTGGATAGGGTTGTGAGGCACAGAGACATCTGGATAGGGCTGTGCAGCAAGAGGCACCTGGATAGAGCTGTGCAGCACAGAGACACCTGGAAAGGGCTGTGCAGCACAGAGACACCTGGATAGGCTGTGAGGCACAGAGACACCTGGATAGGACTGTAGCAGCACAGAGACAACCTGGAAAAGGCTGTGCAGCACAGAGACCCCCTGGATAGGGTGTGCAGCACAGAGACACCTGGATAGGGCTGTGAGGCACAGAGACACCTGGATAGGACTGTGCAGCACAAAGACACCTGGATTGGGCTGTGCAGCACAGAGACACCTGGATTAGGGCTATGCAGCACAGAGACACCTGGATAGGGCTGTGCAGCACAGAGACACCTGGATAGGCTGTGCAGCACAGAGCACCTGATAGGGCTGTGCAGCACAGAGACACCGGGATAGGGCTGGCAGCAAAAGAGGCACCTGGATAGGGCTGTGCAGCACAGAGACACCTGGATAGGACTGTGCAGCACAGAGAACACCTGGATTGGACTGTGCAGCACAGAGACACCCGGATAGGATGTGCAGCACAGAGACACCTGGATAGGGCTGTGCAGCACAGAGACACCTGGATAGGCTGTGGAGCACAGAGACCACCTGGAAGGGCTGTGAGCACAGAGACACCTGATAGGGCAGTGCAGCACAGAGACACCTGGACAGGGCTGGGGAGCACAGAGACATTGGATAGGGCTGTGCTGCACAGAGACACCGGAAGGGCGTGGAGCACAGAGACACCTTGGATAGGGCTGTGAGCACAGAGACCCCTGGATAGGGCGTGCAGCACAGAGACACCTGACAGGCTGTGCAGCACAGAGACACTGGATAGGGATGAGCACCAGAGACACCTGGAAGGGCAGTGCAGCACCAGAGACACCTGGATAGGCGTGCAGCACAAGACACCTGGATATGGCAGTGCTGCACAGAGACACCTGGATATGGCTGTTGCAGCACAAGACACCTGGATATGGCTGTGCGCACAGAGACACCTGGATAGGCTGTGCAGCACAGAGACGCCTGGATTGGCTGTGCAGCACAGAGACACCTGGATAGGCTGTGCAGCACAGAGACACCCTGGATACGGCTGTACAGCACAGAGACACCTGGATAGGTTGTGCAGCACAGAGACACCTGGATTGGCTGTGCAGCACAGAGACACCTGGATAGGGTTGTGCAGCACAGAGACACCTGGAATGGCTGTGGCAGCGCAGAGACACCTGGATAGGCTGTGAGCACAGAGACACCTGGATAGGGAGTGCAGCACAGAGACACCTGGACAGGGCGTAGGCAGCACAGGAGACAACCGGGAAATAGGGATGTGCAGCACAGAGACACCTGGATAGTGGCAGTGCAGCACAGCACACCTGGATATGGCAGTGCAGCACAGAGACACCTGCATATGGCAGTGCAGCACAAAGACACCTAGATATGGCAGTGCAGCACAGAGACACCTGATATGGCAGTGCAGCACAGAGACACCTGGATATGGCATGTGCAGCACAGATACACCTGGATTGGGCTGTGCAGCACAGAGACACCTGGATAGGACTGTGCAGCACAGAGACACCTGGATAAGCTGTGCACACAGAGACACCTGGATAGGATGTGCAGCACAGAACACCTGGATAGGGCTGTGCAGCACAGACACACCTGATAGGCTGTGCAGCACAGACACCTGACAGTGGCGACAGCACCAGAGACACTGTACAGGAAGAGCCACCCAGATCACCCACCTGGATAAGGTTGTGAGGCACAGAGACACCTGGATAGGGCTGTGCAGCACAGGACAATTTGACAGGGATGTGCAGCACATAGACACCTGGATGGGGCTGTGCAGCACAGAGACACCTTGATAGGGCTGTGCAGCACAGAGACACCTGGATAAAGCTGTGGAGCACAGAGTCACCTGGATAGGGCTGTGCAGCACAGAGACACCTGGATGGGGCTGTAAGGCACAGAGACACCTGGATAGGGCTGGGGAGCACAGAGACACCTGGATAGGACTGTACAGCACAGAGACCACCTGGATGGGCAGTACAGCACAGAGACACCTGGATAGGGCTGTGCAGCACAGAGACACCTGGACAGGGCTGTGCAGCACAGAGACACCTGGATAGGGATTGGCAGCACAGAGACACCTGATATGGCAGTGCAGCACAGAGACACCTGGATATGGCAGTGCACACAGAACACCTGGATATGGCAGTGCAGCACAGAGACACCTGGATAGGGCTGTGCAGCACAGAGACACCTGGATAGGGCTGTGCAGCACAGAGACACCTGGTTAGGGCTGTGCAGCACAGAACACCCTGGATAGGACTGCACACAGAGACACCTGAAGGACTGTGGAGCACAGAGACACCTGGATTGGGCTGTGCAGCACAGAGACACCTGGATTGGGCTGTGCAGCACAGAGACACCTGGATAGGCTGAAGCACAGAGACACCTGGATAGGGCTGTGCAGCACAAAGGCACCTGGATAGGGCTGTGCAGCACAGAGACACCTGGATAGGACTGTGCAGCACAGAGACACCTGGATTGGACTGTGCACACAGAGACACCCGATAGGATGTGCAGCACAGAGACACCTGGATAGGGCTGTGCAGCACAGAGACACCTGATAGGCAGTGGAGCACAGAGACACCTGGATAGGGCTGTGAGGCACCAGAGACAAACCTGGGATAGGGTAGTGCAGCACAGAGACACCTGGACGGGCTGTGCAGCACAGAACCCTGTTGGCTGGCAGCACAGAGACACCTAGATAGGCTGTGGAGGCACAGAGACACCTGGATAGGGCGTGAGGCACAGAGACACCTGGATAGGGCAGTGCAGCACAGAGACACCTGGACAGGGCTGTGCAGCACAGAGACACCTGGATAGGATGTGCAGCACAGAGACACCTGGATATGGCAGTGCAGCACAGAGACACCTGGATATGGCAGTGCAGCACAGAGACACCTGGAATGGCAGTGCAGCCACAGACACCTGGATATGGCTGTACAGCACAGAGACACCTGGATATGGCAGTGCAGCACCGAGACACCTGATGGGCTGTGCAGCACAAAACCTGGAATGGCTGTGCAGCACAAAAAACACCTGGATAGGACTGTGCAGCACAGAGACACCTGGATACGGGCTGTGCAGCACAGAGACACCTGGATAGGGTGTGAGCACAGAGACCCTGGATAGGGCTGTGCAGCACAGAGACACCTGGATAGAGCTGTCACACCAGACACCTGGATAGGGCTGTGCAGGCACAGACACCTGGATAGGCTGTGAGCACAGAGACAATTGGATAGGACTGTGCAGCACAGAGACACCTGGATAGGCTGTGCAGCACAGAGACACCTGGATAGGGCTGTGCAGCACAGAGACACCTGGAAAGGGCTGTGCAGCACAGAGACACCTGGATAGGCTGTGAGCACAGAGACACCGGATAGGACTGTGCAGCACAAAGACACCTGGATTGGCTGTCAGCACAGAGACACCTAAATGGGCTTGCAGCACAGAGACACCTGATAGGCTGTGAGCACAGAAACACCTGGATAGGGCTGTGGAGCACAGAAACCCCTGGATGGGCTGTCAGCACAGAGAAACCTGGATGGGGCTGAAAGGGCACAGAACCCCTGATAGGCTGTGGAGCACAAGACACCGGAAGGCTTAAAGCAAGAGACACCGGATGGGGCGTCAGCAAGAGACACCTGGATAGGGCTGTGCAGCACAGAGACACCTGGATAGGGTTGTCACACAGAGACACCTGATAGGGTTGTGCAGCAAAAGAGACCCCGATAGGCTGTCCGCACAGAGACACCGGGATGGGACTGTGCAGCACAGAGACACCGGGATTGGCTGTGGACACAGAGAAAACCTGGATTGGCTGGCACACAGAGACACCGGGTTTGGCTGTGCAGCACAGAGACACCTGGATGGGGCTGTTGCAGCACAAAGCCCCTGGATAGGGCTTTTTCAGCAAAAAGGGCACCTGGATAGGCGTGCAGCACAGAGACACCTGATGGACGTGCAGCACAGAGACCCCCGGTTTGGGATGTGCAGCACAGAGACACCCGGATGGGGTGTTGCAGCACAGAGACACCTGGATAGGGCTGTGAGCACAGAGACACCTGGATAGGGCTGTGAGCACAGAGACACCGGAAAGGGTGTGAGCACAGAGAAAACCGGAGGGTGTGCAGCACAGAGACACTGGAAGGGCTGTGCAGCACAGAACACTTGATAGGCTGTGAGCACAGAGACACCGGGAAGGGCTTGGGCAAGGACCCCTGGATAGGCAGTGAGGCACAGAGACACGTGAAGGGCAGTGCAGCACAGAGACACCTGGAATGGAGGCAGCACAGAGACACCTGGATAAGGATGCACACAAAAGACACCTGGATATGGCAGTGCAGCACAGAGACACCGGATATGGCAAGGCAGCACAGAGACACCTGGAATGGCGTGCGCACAGAGACACCTGGATAGGCTGTGCAGCACAAGACACCTGGAAATAGGCTGTGCCACGAGACCCTGGTTTCCCCTGTGCAGCACAGAGACACCTGTTTGCTGTGCAGCACAGAGACACCTGGATACGGTGACCACAAGAACACCTGGATAGGTTTTTAAGGCACAGAGACACCTGGATAGGGTTGTGAGGCAAGAGCATCGGATAGGCTGTGCAGCAAGACACCTGAAAGGGCGTGCAGCACAGAGACACCTGGATAGGGCTGTGAGCACAAGACCACCTGGATAGGCTGGAGCACAGAGCCCACCGGATAGGACTGACAGCACAGAGACACCTGGACAGGGTGGCAGCACAAAACACCGGTAGGGCTTGAGGCACAAGCACCGGGAAGGGCTGTAAACACAGAGACCCTTGACAGGGTGTGCACACAGAGACACCGGATGGGGGCTTGCACACAAACCCCTTTAAATAGGCTTTTGCAACACAGAACCCCGGGGATAGGGCTTGGACACAGAGACACCGGGAAAGGGGCTTTGCAGCCAGAGACACCTGGATGGGGCTGTGAGGCACAGAACACCTGAAGGGCGGGAGCCAAACCACCTGCATGGACTGTACAGCACAGATACACCGGTGGGCAGACAGCACAGAACACCTGGATAGGTTTGCGCACAAGACACCTGGATAGGCGGCACCAGAGACCCCGGGGAAGGGGCGGCAGCACAGAGACACCTGGATAAGGGCAGCACAGAGACCCTGGAAGGACGTGGCACACGAGACCCCGGAGGGGGAGTGCAGCACAGAGACACCTGGATTGGGCGTCACACAGAACCGGGGATAGGGCGTGCATGTGCAGCACAGAAACCGGAAAGGCTGTGCAGCAAAAGGGGCACCTGGATAGGCTGTGCAGCGCAGAGACACCTGAAGGACTGTGCCACAGAACCCTGGGGACTGTGCACACGAGACAACCCAAAGGGATGTGCAGCACAGAAAAACCTGATAGGGCTGTCACACGAGACACCGGAAGGGGCGTGGGCACAAGACACCTACGGGGCTGAGGCACAGAGACAACGGATAGGTATGCACACAGAGACCCCTGACAGGGCGTGCACACAGAGACACTTGGGGGGTTTTGGCAGCACGGGAACCCCCTTTTAGGGCTGGGGACACAAGGACACCTGGATAGGGCTGGGCACAGAGACAAACCGGAAGGGCGGCAGCACAAGACACCTGGACAGGGCTTGCAGCACAAACCCCGGGATAGGTTGCAGCACAAGACCCCTGGAATGGCGTGCACACAGAGAACCCGGGATATGGCAGGCAGCACAGAACACCTGATAGGAAAGGCACACAGAACACCAAAAGGGGCTTGCAGCACAGAGACACCTGATATGGCGGGCAGCACAGAGACACCGGGAAAGGGCTTGCACACAGAACACCTGGATTGGGC
>CM031603.1:100222402-100234902 GCA_018398815.1 Conus ventricosus | reverse complement strand
CTTATAGCAATGGTTTGGCTGTGAAATGTGTGAGTAGTTTTTCCGAAGGATTCTGTACTATGAGTACATCGGAAATGTAGTGGAAGTGAATTCCAAACTCGCTTACCTGAGTAAGGATAAGCTTGATTTAAATAGATTATTCTAGGTGTGGGAACCTGGGAATTTGGTTTTGAATCCCTGGGTTTATGCTAATTGGACTGAAGAGTTTGTGGTGCTAAACCCGATGCAATTTTTTGCATTAGCTGGACATTTGTTGACAGCAAAACATTTCTTGTAACGGAAGAGCCCGCTTTAGTATAATCCCCTTCACTAAGACTAGATGATTTAATAGAACTGCTTTAAGTGCTTCTTTTGTAGACACTCTTAAGAGGTTTTCATGGCAGTAGCTCTAGCAGAATCAAATAGTGTTGAACAATATTGGGGGGGATGAAGAGAGAACATGTGCGTGAGGAACAATTTCTGAGCATGAAGGTTTAAGAATGCTTAATCTTGCACAAGCTATATGTTTGTCTGGATATTGATTTACATAAACTGCGAAGGTGCTGCGCCCGCCCTATTATTATCAACATCTACCCATAGAAACTCGATGGCTATCACCACTTCAATTTTGATTATGATAAAAACAGATGGGGGACTGTGTGGTTATGCTTTTTGTCTCCCCCCCCCCGTCTCTGCCTTGTTGTTATAGCATTAGTTTTGTTTTGTTAGGATTCAGTGACATGTGATTTACATTGCTCCAATATTAAGATTTGGCATTTTCTGTAATGGAAGTGAAACAGTCTTCCACAGCTGGGGCTAGGCTACTTGTATGGACAGTGGTATCATCACAAAAGAGTTCACATGAATCCACAATATAATGAGAGGAGATCATTATATAAACTGAGAACGCAATAAGGACCTAACACAGAAACCCTGGGGTACGCCATGTAGGATAGGTAACTTCTTGATTAAATTGTTATTGACACAACGATTTGATGCGGTCTTTAGGGTATGATTGTATAGTTGGAAGGTATTTCCTTTTATACAATGATAAAGCTTCCTGCATAACATTTGTGGTCAATGACATCAAATGCCTTTGCAAAATCAAACAAAACAGTGCGCACAATATTTATTCTCATTAACACTGGCAGCCTTGAGCTACTAGGTTTGTAAGCGCTGTTATAACGGAAAGAATGATTTTTCCTGATAATCGCGATTGTTTTTTATTTAGTAGGTTGGAGAGTCAAAATGGTGGCCAAAGATGCTTATTTATGTGTTTTTCCACGGGTTGGACAGAACTCGGCAAAATGGATAAAGGTCTGTATTTCGAATGGTTCAGATTTGTATCCGGATTTGAAAATGGGTATAACTTTTGCAAACTTTGACTGAGCGGGTTAGTGGGCATTTATAATGCATAAATTGTAAATGTAGGTAAGGTTCACATATAACAGGTGCTGATAGTTTCAGTATTTTTCCAGCAATCCCGTCAAGTCCGGCGGCTCCGGTTTCTGCTTAACTGGCATAAAGTTGGCAAACTTCACTAACTGTATAGGCGGAACTTTGTGTTGTGGAGAATGTTCATAGCATTGCAAAAAGTTTTTTTAATTTTTCGTAATTCATATGGTCAGTATTCTTTTCTTTGACATCGTGTTCTGCAACTGTTGTAAAGTGTTGGTTGAGTTCATTTGGTGTTATGGCTGGTAATGGGGATTGTCTTTGACTGTGTAGTTTTATTTGTAAGTTCATTTATTGCTTGCCATATGGACTTCGAATTTTTTTTTGTTGGCTACAAGTTCAGAAAAAAATCATTTTTGCTGTCCAGTTGAGTGAATTGACTTTATTACGTTGGCCTTTTTTATATCATTCCGACTTCCCTTCTGTTCAAGCAGAATCGTCGCGCAAGAAACAAGCGCTTGTATTTCATCAGTTCATCCACTTTGGTTGTGCATATCGTTTAACTCGGACGCGTTTGAATGGCGCATGCTTGTCATAAACAGGAATTTAAACGTTGTGTAGCCAGTATCAAGCCTTTCTCTGGATCAGTGTAATTATAAACATTTATAAAGGGGAATTCATGAGGTCAGTGAGAAAGGTATCTTCGTGGAAGTGTCCCAATAGATCTGTATAAGTTGATGTGTTTTGTGGCCAGTTTTAGGAATTTGTTTCCACTTCTTTTCCACGTAATGATTACTGGAAAGGGGTCGCTTGCATCCATTCAAAGGCACACATTTTCAATAACGTTAAGTTGGGGCAGAAAGATAGATGTGGTCAATTAATGTTTTGCTAGTGAATGTTATAAAACTTTTTTTTTTTTTCTTTTGGTTGGCATGTTCTATATTGGGATAAATTGTATGAGGTAGTCCTATCTGACCAGATGTTGGGGTGACACTTCAATAGATCATGTTGAAATACTAAAAGTAATCAATTCTGTTGGATCCAAGCGATGCTGCATCCATCATTGCCGTAATCTTGTCCATCCAAGCAGGCATTCTTCCGTTGGGTTTCGTATACAAAATCCTATTTTCTGTATCGGTTTTGTTCTCTTCAACTTGATATAACCAAACTGTCTTCAATCCAAAAACTTCAAGATCATACAATCGATGGGAATTTAATGTTTTCATGAACGTAAAGTAATATGCCTGTAGATTTGGATTTCGGTGGGAACTCTGAGACAATATTGTAGCCAGAGATTAGACAGTGGCATCAGGGACATTATTGAAAGTCTTGAATCAGTAAAGCCAATATATGAAAGGGTTTGTCTTGATTTGTACAAATATAGTGGGTACCTCTCTGTTAAACTTGTTTTGTATTCTGTTTATATTAAGATGGCCAATACGTAGTCCGTCTTCCTGTGGCATTTTGAGATGATTGCACCATTTGTGCAACTAAAACAAATATTAGCAACTAAAACAAATATAGCAAGGATACTCTTGAATACAAACTCGTGTGTACGTTGGTATACACACACAGAACTGATCTTCAATTTCAAAAGGATAGAATATGAGAAAAACAGCAAAGTGGAAACTACAAATAAGTGTGATTCAACACACTTACACACAATCCAACAATGTCAATGAAAAGGATAATGAATATGAAAAACACAAAATTTAAATTCACAAAGTCACGTTAGCACGCTTGTGGAAGTGTCACCAAAGCTTTATCCACACCACAGGTTTCTGAGCGTGCTCACACACCATTCAGGTACAAATAAAACTTTGATATAAAAGTCTCGCTTTCTCAGAATGCATAATAATGTAGTTCGCAACCACTTTTTCTTCTAGTTTATCAGATAGTCGGCAGATCGGAATTACACAGTTTCCCAGATGCATATAGTTCAAACTCTGCACTTTCACACCGAGTTTGTATATCTACATATACGCACACGCGCCACGCGCCACGCGCACCACACCACAACTCACACACACACACACACACACACACACCACACACTGAAGCAAGTCTAAAAACTGGCCATCGTTTGGTGGCGGTGTCATGAAGTGAGGCACTGCCAAAAGCAGGTGGGAAGCTACGAGGAAAAGAAGGGAATAACATAGGAGGTACACAGGGGGGTGGATCATTGGGTGGTGGTTGTGGAGGCGGAGGTATGGTCTCTCTACTACATACGATTAGTTCCCCGCGTGGTTAGTGGGCCTACTGTCCGGTCGTCGGAATGGGTGGGTGGGGTTTAGAGTGGTGTAGGGGGGGAGGAAAAGACTTCCGAATGTAGTGTTGGGTCGGCGGAGAAATGGGGAAGGAGTAGGGGGGTTTGGGTGAGGAGGACTGAGATGTTGTGATTTTTTGTTGGTAACATGCGTGGAGTTGGTGATTGGACGGGAGGAGGAAACGGAGGGTGGATGCACACGGGGGAAGAGGAGAGACGTCAGTGGGGCGAGGCCTGTGGTCCTTGCCCCTCTTGTGCGGATGCTGTCTGCTGTTTCCTAGAAACAAATTTCAGCGAGGCGTGCTGTCCCTTCTCGTTGGCTGAATGGCATTTGGGTACAATGCCCTTCTGGGTGCACCACTGACTGGTGGTGAAGACAGCAGTGTGGTCCCTGTAGTGCACACAATGCCGTCACACACTGCTGCAGGTTCTTGTTGCTGAGATGGATGACTGACTTGAAGGGGTGTCGATCCTCTGGCAGGCATGTAGAGAGGCTAGCAGTGATCGCTTTGGGGAAAGACCCTCCGGCACTGGGAAAGAAGGTCTTGCACTTGTCACTGCTGATGCACTGTCTGCTGAGGCCTGGACTTGTGCACAGTCGTGGATCCCAACAAAGTAACTGCAGCCAGTCTCACGGTGTTGAGGGAGTCTGGCCACTGAGCCACTCAGTCGCTGGGTCACTGTCAGGTCATGACACACACTTTTTGAGGGCCTTGCTGTTGGGAGGTGAGGAGACGGGATGGATCCCCCCCTTTCTCTACTCATTCCCCCAGCAGATTGGTAGTGGTTGTGTCCTTAGTGACACTGACATGGTGGAGAGGGTGGGGGTGGTTGTCCTTAGGGACACTGACTTGGTGGGGGGTTGGGTGGGTGTCTTAGAGCACTGACATGGTTGGAGAGGGTTGGGGGGTGGTTGTCCTAGTGACACTGACATGGTGGGAGGGTTGGGGTGGAGGTCTGCTGATGAGGGACTCAGGACACTGCTGTGGAGTTGCTTGCCTGCGCTTGTCACTGTCAGCATTGCTCTCTGTGGCAGCACACTTCAGCCGGGGTGGGCAAAATGGGAGATGATGATTTGGGGGGTGGATGATTGGGGGAGGGTGTGGTTTGGAGGGATGCAGTTTTGGAGGGAAGTTTGTGAGTTGAGGTGCGGGGGAAGGGTTTGTGTGTGTTCGGGCTTGTACGTGCAGAAACTGAGTGGTGATGGCATCTATGTCAATTTTAAATGTGTGTCTGTGCTTCTTGTAGTGACTGCACGAAGGGCGAAACTTCGGCTTGTAGGGATTGTGTTGTTTGTAAAACTTGCTTTGGAAACACAAGTCATCATGGCAGCAGCACATTTCTGGAATTGTTCCCTGGCTTGAAGCTTGGTCACCGTTCTTTGTCATGGGAAAACGCTTTCAGGTGTCTGTGGTGGTGTCGCTGCTAACGCTTTCAGTAACTGCCGTGAAAGTGGGGTCGTGTTGGGAGAGGGAGGAGGCATGACTGAGTCAGGTGGAGGCAGGGTTACAGTGGAGGAATGAGTGAGGGGGGGTGTGAATTTTCAGTAGAAGTGGGGGATGTGAAGCCTGTGCACTAACGCCGGACTGGACCGAGTGACGGAGATGGGCTCAATGAAGGGGCAGAGATGGAGGGAGGAGGTTCTGTCACTGGGTGAGAAGAGCAGGCCTTAGTGGTGAAGGGGGCGGGGGGGGCAGTGGAGGGGGGTGCTGAGTGTTGCGGATGGAGCGGTTCAAAGGGCGTTCTCCTCACCGCTTTCTTTGCCCGTGTATTTGGCGGGATAAGCACACAGCGGGTCTTCTTTATGGTCGCATCAGTGCTGGGCCTCATCCACTGCAAACACCCCCAACGCCTTTCGCCTCGGCCCGTCGCCTGCTCCCATGTCTGGCACGCACATGTGTGTGATGGAGTGTGGGTCAAGAGCACGCAGGACACCAGTGTGTGTACAATAGTACGCGCCCTGTCGATACTCCTCATCCACCCTGTATGAACATGCTTTCCCTTGTATAAGATGGTACCCGCTGGTATAGTATATATTGATCTTAAGAATCTGGAATTCCTTGATCTCTTACTTATTCGTTGTATTGCAGGAGGTCAGAGGAATTTGGAGAGATGGTAGTGTTAGTCTTCAGTGCAGGTTCTTATTCTCTTTGTGTGTGCACGGTAATTTTTCCAGTGGCATTGTACTCCTGTAGGCATGTATTTCACCCATTGTACCTGTGATGTAGTGCAACTCCAGTGGGGATACACTGGTTAACAAAGTAACTGTTTTCTGTATTGGTTCAAGCGTGTCCGTAATCTGTTCGAGGTTACCCCCGCACACAAATATACCGGTTGTCTTTGGCCATGGGATGAGTAGTGGGCCCCATGGCTGGCTTCATGGGTGGTGTACCTACAGCGGACACATCTAGGCTACGCCTACTCCGGATGCCGCCCGGCCGGCACGCACCACGCCATGGCCGGCCTAGGTGTCGGCTGGTAACTTTTGTTTTTCTTCTCCTCTATTACACCACAAAAAACGATCAGACGCAGTCCAGCACTACATTTTGGCTGACATCACATTTCCACAGTATTTTTCGAAGTTCGATTTTTACGTTCCTTAAACACTTACTTGGAGTAAAGGAAATCAGTGTTTTTCCTGGACTGATAGAAAGAGCCAGAGAAAGAGCGAGAGGAGAGAGAGAGAGAGAGAGAGAGGAGGAGAGGAGAGAGAGAGAGAGAGAGGGAGAGAGGAGAGAGAGCGACAGAAGACGCACATAGTGAGAGACAGATACAGAGAGCAGTGACAGGCAAGAGGACAGAGGACAAAGGATAACACATACACACGGAGAGGGTCAGAGAAACAAGAAGACGGCGACAGAGGCAGAAACAAAGAAGATAGCGGAAGAAGTGGAAAACCAGAGGCAGACGGAGACAGATGGCAGGATAGAAGAGAGAGAGAGAGAGTAGAGAGACAGACAGACAGACAGAACAGGACAGACAGGACAGGAGAGAGAAGAGACAGGAACAGAGGCGTGTAGCAGCAGAGTCGAAGCGACACGTGTGATGTCCGATCTGTCCAGAGCTTTCAATCTGGGACAAAGGTGGCGAGTATAGTCCCGATCACCATTGAACACACGCATTTCTCTCGCCTCGCCTCACTTTATCCCTCCAAATGCTGAATTCGACTGCCTTTTCACAAATCAATGAAAACTGTTACATAATTCGACAATCCCAAAACTTTCGCCCGAATATATTATGTGATATTCATAACAAAACGACCATGGAAAATGTCGGTTTCAGTCGTATATGTTTCACAACAGGGGAAAAGATCCAGTCCGAAAAAGAAACAGAAATCCAAACACCACTTTTCTACGTGATAATGGTTCCACAGGTATCCTTAAACAGAAAAGCTGGATTCTTGCTGACAGAGCCAACCATTCCGCTGGATCGTCAGTAAACTACCAATGAAAAGGCGTCTGAATGCCACAAAAAATAAAAAAAGCGTCCGGAAAAGACCTACGATCAAACATGACACTGAGGAATGGACGTCCACAATCGTCCCCTGGGGACACGGTGTGCGTCTCTCACTAACTAGCTGCCAGACTACAACAGACAGGGCAGCATACTGCATGTTTGACCACAGGGAAACGTGTCCAACACTGGACCAGACACATAGGATGTGCACAAGGGGAGTGCAAATCATGAGAGAAAGAATGACAAGGAACAAACAAAAAGAAGAAAAAGTAAACCAGTGGAGTGAAAACAGGGTGACAGGGGTGATGAAACAGGATGAAAGAGGGTGACAGGGAGAGGAGGAAATCGCTGGACACAACTTTCAGAAGGGCATTTGACGCAATTTTACAGAGGAAAGACACCACTTCACCTCCACCATCACCACACCATTCCTACCCCGCGGCATCCAAGGGGGTCAACAGAGAAGACAGACGAAACGAAGACCCAAAGGACAGAACAACAGAGACACACATGGAAAGGAACGAAAGGGAAATGACATGGGAATTGGCTTTGTGTTTCGTTAGTGGCGTATTATCAGTATCATTATTATCTATTTATTATTGTTGTTGTTATTACTAATATTAGTAGTGTTACTATTAACTAGTATTAGCATACAACATATATGGACGGAACAGAGAGACAGACTGAGACAGAAGGGGAGGAAGCAGAAGAGAGAGGGAAGGAAGTGGAAGGAGTAACAAAGAGAGTAAGACATGTAAAGGACAGAGGTTGGGGGGATGGTGAGGACACAGTGAGGACACAAAGAGAGAGCAGAGATACGAGATGAGAGAGAGGATAGAAGATACAGAGGAGAGAAGATAGAGAGAGAGAGAGACAGACAGACAGACAGACAGACACACACACACACACCACACACACACACACACACACACACTCACACACACACACTCACACACACACCAGACAGATAGAAGGCAGGCCGATAGACAGACAGAGAGAGAGAGAGAGAGAGATGGAGAGAGAGGAGAGAGAGAGAGAGAGGAGAGAGAGAGAGACAGACAGGCCAGACAGACGACCAGAATGACAGACAGACAGCAGACAGAGAGAGAGAGGGAGAGAGGCGAGTGTATATTCGGGCAGTGTCATTACAGCGGTCAATACTTGGACAGCCCACGCCCCCCCATCCATTGGATCGTCTGTCCCCTCCTCAATCTGACAACAATGGAGGAAGGAAGACAGTAGATGCCTCCCAGACCCAACGATTCGATAGAACGTTAGGATTAGGGCTAAGGGTGGTTATAAGCAGGTGAGAGACTGAGACTGGACAAGTGAGCCGATGATGTTAATGCTACTGGATACTACTGCTGTGCTTACACCACATAAAGATGAAGCGATGACGATGATGATGATGATGTGATGATGATGATGATGATGTGTGATGGTGATGGTATCATGATTACATAATAACGAGGCTACAAAAACATGACAACGTATGATGAGGACACCGGGACACGACAGCGACAACGAAACGAACTTGGGATGATATGATGAAAGGACATCGGATGAGACGTGAGGAGGTACCCGCTGTGTCTGGGATGGGTCGGTGGGAATGAGTGGCTGTGAGTAATGGCGCTGAAAACAACACTCAACAGACAACACTCAACAGACAACACTCAACATGAGGGGCTGAGGGAGAAGAATCGACAGGAGACGAAGGACAGGAGGAAGAAATAGATAAGGAAAACATTAAGAAAAAGAAGGGAGAAGAAAACAAAGATGGAAGAACACAAAAAAATGAAGACGAAGGGAGTTCAATTTGAAAAAGGCGAAGATGAACAAAAGAAGAAAAAGAAGATTACTGGCAAAGATGAACGAAGAAAAAGAGCGAAGAAACAGAACATAGATTGAGAAGAAGGAGGAGGAGAAATGAAAAGAAGAAGAAAAAGAAGAAGAAGAAGAAGAAAGAAGAAGAAGAAGAAGAGAGAAGAAGAAATGAAGAAGAAGAAAAGAAAAGAAGATAGGAGGGGGAGGAGGAGGAGGAGGAGGAGAAGAAGAAGAAAGAAGATGAAGATGATGATGATGATGATGATGATGATGATGATGATGATGAAGAAGAATGATGATGATGATGATGATGATGATGATGATGATGGTGATGATGATGATGATGATGATGATGATGATGATGATGATGAAGAGGAGAAGAAGAAGAAAAAAGGCGAGCAGGAGGAGAAGGAGGAGGAGAGAGAAGAAGAAGAAGAAGAAGAAGAAGAAGAAGAAGAAGAAAAAGAAGAAGAAGAAGAAGAAGAAGAAGAAGAAGAAGAAGAAGAAGAAGAAAAGGAGGAGGAGCTGGAGGAAGAGGAGGAAGAGGAAGACGAAGAAGAAATAAAGGAGGAGGAGGAGGAGCTGGAGGAGCTGGAGGAAGAGGAGGAAGAGGAAGACGAAGAAGAATGGGTGTAAGGCTGGCAAAAAGACGGGCCTCCTGACAAGCCAGGAGAGGGCGTAAGGAGAGCAGAGAAATGGATGACCCCCCAACCCAAAGGAACACCCATCACCGAGTAATACCCGGGCCACGCCGTTGGCTGCCGCACGTCACGTGATCGATGGAGGGTGGGAAAATCGAACTCCTTTGAGTGTAAAGGGTTGGGCGGTGACTACCAGACTGGGAAAGAGCAATGAGAAAAAGACCGGAGAGCGGTTAGGGACAGATGGACACAGAACGGGGGTTGCTGGAGTCTGAACCGCTGGCTGCTTTGGTGGTTGGATGAATGAAATGAGAAAGAGCAGACAGTCAAAAAGCCGGGAGGGCGGGAGGCAGACAGACTGGGGAGGGGGACAGGATGGGATGAGACAGATTAAGAGAGACAGACAGACAGAGACAGAGAGAGAGGCAGAGAGGGAGAGGGGAAGAGAAAGTAATGACAAGACGTCGACGACTGTTGAGCGCAGTATCAGACATTGTTCAATACATGGACAGCCCGCGTTCTATTGGAATCCTGTGCCCACCTCCCCACGTCTGGTCCACATCCGGGGAGGCAGAGAAAGTGACGGGGGAAGGTGCGGAGGAGACCCAGTAAGGTTGAACACAAAGTGAGGAAGATGAAGAGAGAGAGAACCCAGTAAGGCTGAACACAAAGTGAGGAAGATGAAGAGAGAGAGAACCCAGTAAGGCTGAACACAAAGTGAGGAAGATGAAGAGAGAGAGAGAAAGAATGGACAGCTCGAGAGATGGAAGGAGCAGAAGAGGGATAGACAGAGAGAGGAGAAGAAGAAGAAGAAGAAGAAGAAGAAGAAGAAGAAGAAGAAGAAGAAGAAGAAGAAGAAGAACAACAACAACAACAACAACAAGAAAGAAAGAAAGAAGAGGAAGAGGAAAAGGGAGAAGGAGGAGGAGGAGGAGGAGGAGGAGGAGGAGGAGGAGGAGGAGGAGGAGGAGATTAAGGGTGAAAGGGAGGGGGTGGGCGCCGGAGAGATTAAGAGAGACAGATAAGCAGACAGACAGACATACAGAAAGAAGAAGAAGAAGAAGAAGAAGAAGAAGAAGAAGAAGAAGAAGAAGAAGAAACGGAGAACTGAAATCTTTATCTTCACATTTGGATTAGCGGTACTGTGACTATGCTTTTCCCCTCTTTCAGAACATTGCTCTTGCCTCGTGTGAACAAATCTGAATAAAACCCGACAGTACTTCTAAATAAAGAAACAATGCTCTCTGTCTCTGCCTGCCTGCCTGCCTGCCTGCCTGCCTGCCTGCCTGCCTGCCTGCCTGCCTGCCTGCCTGCCTGCCTGCCTGCCTGCCTGCCTGCCTCTCTCTCTCTCTCTCTCTCTCTCTCTCTCTCTCTCTCTCTCTCTCTCTCTGTATGTTGTTCGTCTTTTGAAATCTTAAGTTGGACAGATAAGTGAGAGGGAGAAAGAAATATACATAAATTAGAGAGAGCATACAGGCAGACAGACAAGCAGAAACAGAAACAGAGAGGAATGGAGGCAGAGACAAACAGACCGGCCGACAGACTGTAACAGGCAGAAACAGAGAGACAGAAACACACAAAGTGAGAGAGAGAGAGAGAGAGAGAGAGAGAGAGAGAGAGAGAGAGAGAGAAGAGAGAGAGAGAGAGAGAGAGAGAGAGAGAGATGTAGCCACTGAGCCACTGAGTTCCCAAGGCGTGTGATGACGATGACCAATGACAAGATCCGAGACAACAGTGTGCGACGCCTGGAGGTGAGCAGTGAACAGGTGGTCTGAAAGTTGACTGAACTGAAAAGGTGAGGTGAACAGACATACGGGAGGAAAGAGAGGTAAAGGTGATGGACAGACAGACAGAGACAGACAGAGAGAGACAGAAAGAAAGAGACGAAGAGAGAGAGACGCAGGCAGACAGAGAGAGACGGAGAAAGACAAAGAGTGAAAGACCAACAGATGAGATTGATGTCATCAAGGAACCTCAACAAAAGGGCACCCGGAGTAAAAACAGACCTCTGTCATCTTACAAATACAGGATCCGCGCCCAGGCGGGCTGCTTCACGGACCCTGTAGCCGACAGTCCATGAACAAGACAGAACCTCTTTCAGTCGCCAACCCCCACGGACTGACCAACATCTAGATCCAAGAACCCAGGGCAAGGAAGTGCACAGGATGCTCTGTGAGGCAAAAGAATCTCACCCTCTGCCGACACAAAGATCGACGAGAACGGGTAATGCGAAATACTAAGCCTCACCGACTGTAAACATCAAGCATAAAGCCAACAGATACCACTGGGTACATACAATTAAATTAAAGACAAAGGGTACGGGAATACATAAGAAGAGCACGGGGATGAATGGAGTGGTGGGAGAACGGACGGGGCGATAACTCCTTTCGTAACCTCACCTTAACTATCACCACCCACTCCTCTCGCTGGTACAACAGCTTCGTCATATCAAAGAGCACACTCAGCGTGGACGCAGAAAATACACTTTAACAGAATTTTTAAAAAGGTAGAAAAAAGGGAGGGGAAGGGAAAAAAGCTCTGAAAGCAAACATGCATTTCTATTACATTTCAACACATCGACTTCAATGAACTTCACGAAAAGAAGCTCTTGTACGAGGGGATTGGGAGGGGGGAGAGGACGAAATGAAAAGTTTCCGCGAATAGACAGATAAGGGCAAGGAGAGCAAGGAGAGCGAGAAGCAACTGGCACGTACAAACAAAGCGTGGGGAGATAAAGAAAGGGGAAGAGAGGGGGAAAGTCGGGGCGGGGTGCTGAGGACATGCAGGGGCTGGCCGAGGAGAAGTGACTCACGGAGGGCGTGGAGATGGCGGGGCTGTGGCAGGCGGGGAGACAGCTGCTGCCCATGATGCCGTGCTGTGGCTGAAGGCAGCTGGCTGGCTTTAGCTGGCCCTGATCGATAGCCAGGGGGGAAATCGAA
>CM031603.1:100194902-100219902 GCA_018398815.1 Conus ventricosus | reverse complement strand
TTCATTGATGTCCGTCTTCACTTTCATTGAGTCATGTTCTTATTAAAAAAAATATATATATATACATATATATATATATATCTTTTATATATATATATATATATATATATATATATATATATATATATATATAGGCCTATATATATATATATATATATATATATATATATATATATATCCAGACACTTTTTCAGACATGAATATAGCTCCGTGCATTTTTTAACTGGCAAAATTGGTTCCAAGTGTACTTTGTTTTTTGTTGTTTTTTTTGGGGGGGGTGATAAAATGAAAAAGAGAATACACACGGCAATGACATTGGAAATGAGCACACACCGCACACGTCATGTGACATCCATTCTCTTCAAGCCCGAAATAATTTACAAAAATGACACAACCACACAAACACATATGAGCACTTACCTGTTGTGATGCCGGATTCGTTTGAACCGTTCAAAACACACAAAAGTAAATACGCACTGAGGTCGAATTTTATCCAGAAACTGAATTCATTTTGCACAACTGACACAACACAAGATGGGCAGACGACAATTTGGACCTTGGCACACAAAAAAGACCTTGACCTCGACCAAGGATCAACACAAAAGTCACGTGTTTTTCGCGTCCACGTTTGCAATGGAAACTTCGTCTGCTGCACAATGACGGGGCTTTTTTGTTTGTTTGTTTTTTGCTCGCACAGTGTGTGTGTGTGTGTGTGTGTGTGTGTGTGTGTGTTTGCAACCTGTCTGCCTGTATCACTTCTGGTCGATAGTATCAACAGTACACAATACGAAGAACCAATCAGAGCGAGAGTGAACAGTACCCAATACACAGAACCAATCGGAGTATGTTACCATTTACGGAACACTAAGAAACAAATAATAATGGCACTGAATAACACAGAGAAAAACGATCTGTTCCATCATCTAACTTTCACAGACAACATTGCGTCTTTTTTCTATGGAACATGACGTGGGTTTTCAACGCCGAAACACTAAACCAGAGACAAGCGTTTGGCTTCCTGTCTGCCCCTTGTTTCATCAAGAAGAGTGTGGTAATAGTGGCCGAATTCTAACATTTCCTCCCCAATGGTAATAACCATCGGGTCGTCTCCCACGCTGGGCTCACCTTTGATGACGTGGGCACGTGGGTGATGGAAAGTGACGGAGGGAAGAGGGATGTGGGGGCAGTTGGACTTCAGAAGAACGGGGGGAGGGGGGGGGGCGTTGAAGAAATCAGTTCAGCGGTTTTTCGTGTGGAACTGTTTGTTGTTAAGGGGAGGAAGAAAAGGAGAGGGTATGGACAGACAGTTTTCAGATGCAGAAAGCCGCTCATGTCAATGCAATCCCTCAAGACTTGGTATGGAATTCGAACCTCCGACCTTCAAGTCATCCAATGACGCTGTCCATGGGTTGTGCTGAGTGTGTGGGGTTTGGTGTGTGTGAATTCTTTACTTATTTCATTAACTGGAGTTAGGGTGTTTTGTTTGTTCCTTCTTTTACTGATCAGTGCTGTGCTGACATAACTAGTTGTTTATTCAGCCGAGTACGTTTGTATTGTCGTCTGAGACTGGTTGTTTGGAAATAATGTTCTGTCTTCCATCTATTTCCATATTCCCTGCTTTATTTATAGCTTACTGTGGAAACCAACAGATCATTTTATGCTGACGCCGGTCCATGGACAATGATATTTATCCTGAGTGTACATCACAGCATTTTACGCATAAACAACAATAATGATGCTATCTGAATGTTCATCCCGACGTGTTAGTAAACCATGGGGAATTTTTGGCGGAGCCTATCTCCTCTCCAGATACCCTGCACGCTGTGTGTTTTTCTTTTCCCATGACCCACCGAAAGCTGGAAGAAGTAGATGATCTTTCACGTGCCTGTCTGATCAATAGTGTTTATAATCATACACAATCAATGTGGAGAAGGAAAGGTTTGTCAGCCATTAGCAGGTCTACATACAGCTTGACCTGTGTCGTGTGACGTAGCCTCACATCAAAGCATGTGACGCTCCATCACATGTAGTTAGTGATATGAATCATTTCCCCATGCCACAACTAAAAAGGAAGAATATTTATGTGGCTTGACTAGTGTAGCGGGCGTCCCCAAATAATGGTGAGAATGACTCATTAAAGAAAGAAGGGTGGTCATTGGGTGAAAGTGACCACTGAGAGATAGTTTAATAAGGGCTGGTAAGGTGCTGGTCATGTGTTTTGAACACTGAGTATGCACTCACTAGGAGGAGGGAGGAAAGAATCAGTTTTAGCCAGCAGATGGCCTAGAGACTCGAACCTGTCAGGACGCTGGTCCTCACTGCTGACCAGTCATTACCAGGTGAGCCATAGATAGTTGGGGAAAGCTACAGGGGAAAAACCTAAAGAAAAGAGAAAGAAAGAATTCATAATTAAATTGGGAAGCAGGTTACTTACACGAACCTTATTCGTGTTTCAGCCCTTCGCCCTTCACCCTTCACCCTTTACCCCGTGAGGTGGTTAAAGATGGCCATGGTGTGGGGAACACACCGGTAGTTCAGCACCAGCAATTAAAGACTCCAGGAGAGGAGTTGGAATTCATCATCTCTCCAGTGACAGGAGAAGTCGAGGAGAGAAGTTGGAACTCATCATCTCTCCAGTGACAGGAGAAGTCGAGGGAGAGGAGTCGGAAGTGACGGGAGAATTCAAGGGGCGATACGATGTCTGAGAGAGACAGGGAATCTGACAGTATGGAAACGAGTCTTATATCTGATGCAGGCATAGCATCAATGATTGAAAGAATTAATTATTCTCCTGGTCTGGATCTTGGGCCAGTGTTATGTGAAGGCCATGATTTTACAGAAAACTTGTATTGATGTAAATGGGAAAATTGGTTACAAGAATGCATGTATAAAATCTGTTTATAATTGTTTGATGTGATTTAGTAAAGTGTTTTTCCCTGAAGGAGAGGGGAGAAGAAAAACATTCGGTAGTGCGCCTTTTGGTTGATTGGAAAGATTGCGTGTGCGTATGGAGTAAATGCTGTCATGAATGCATGTGTGCAAAAGTGACAGTGTGACAGTGGTGACCCCGACGCAGCTGCCGTTGTTTTCCCCCTGGAAAAAAAAAAGAAAAAAGATTTCTATTTGTGCCCTCGGGGCCTGGTAAAAGGATTTTGATTTGTACCCTCAGAGGAAGGCTTTCTGTTTGTGTCCTCGGGTTTAGGGGAAAAAAGAGGATATATTTTCATTAAAAAAAAAAAAAGATTTTGATTTGTACCCTCAAGGGTTTGAGGGAAGGAAAAAAAAAGAAAGTTTAATTATTTATTGTGTACTTGCATTTGTTTTTTTTTTCTGTTTATGTGTGTGAGTGAGTTTATTTTCAGTGCGAGTGAGGACTTCTCTCTTATTTCTGAGTTTTGCTAGTGGTTTTGTTTGTAAGTTCCTAATTTTTTCCCCCGATCGGTGAGCCCCACCACTTTTCGCTACCTTGAGCGACTAGTTCAAGAGTGGGAGCAGCCGTGATTCCCTATTTTGTCCTTTTCCCCGATCGGTGAGCCCCACCGCTTCTCGCTACATTGAGCGGTTAGTTCAAGAG
Source organism: Conus ventricosus (assembly GCA_018398815.1). NCBI lineage: Eukaryota > Metazoa > Mollusca > Gastropoda > Neogastropoda > Conidae > Conus > Conus ventricosus. Next base: position 100,216,328 of record CM031603.1, on the reverse strand, counting down.
TGGGAGCAGCCGTGATCGCCCTTATTAGGTTTATTTTGTTTTTTTTTTCTTTCTCTGTCCTATCGTTTCATTTCAAGTAGTCCCCTTTTCCCAGAGTTGGAACCGACCTTGTCTCCTTCAACAGGACAGAGGTTGACAAGTGCGGGGAAAACTCCTAATAAATTCTATTGTTTTTTTTTGGTGTTGTGATTTCTTCTTTGCGTTTGGGTGAATGTGCATTTATTGAGTGATTGTTAATCATTTTGTATTATTACTGTAGTGTGTATATTGTGCGTGATTTGTTTTCCCGTCTCCAGTTTCACGGGAGACAGTAACCACTAGGGTGCTGTCTGAGGGCTTCTTTTGCTTTTCTTGATTTCTTCTCACTGTTCCGATCCTGTGTATCCTTTCATTTCCTTTTCACCCCCTTTTTCAAAATCTCTAAACCTTCTCTTCAATAAGCTCCTATCTAGTTTTCTTTTCAACATTTTCATCTTTTAGGTAGGATTTCCGCTAGTTTGTGTTTCTTCACCTCTTTTTAATTGTTTGTGATTCCATTTGTTTTGTAAATTTATATTCATTTATCGTATAAGGCGATACATCTGTTTGTAAATTCATTTGAAATTAAGTAAGAAGACTGACAACAAGAACATTTAAGAACTAAAACTTTATAAAGAATTTATTTTCAGAAAACTTTATTGTGTTTTTTTCCTTTCTTAGGAAAAAAAACAGATTAGCATTGAACTTCATTTTTTTTTAAATTACAAATTGATACCTGTTTTCGAGAACAAAATACTTCTGGAAAAATACATTCCTTGTGTTTCATATCTACCTTGTTTTAGTAAGCTGTTTTCTGTTTACACCGGAAATTGAATTCTTTATTTGTATATATTATAATTACGTTTTTGTGAAACATATAACATCATCATATTTCGCCTTATTTTTTATTCATATTTGGAAATTGTTTTGTGTTTATATCTGTTGACGGTTCATTATGGATGATTTTGATAAATATGTTCAACAAGCGGAACGCTTGGGTTTTGATGGAGAAAAACTTACCAACTATATGCAACAATGCATAGATAGGGCAGACAGGCTAAGAGAGAGAGAAGAAAATCAAAGGAAACTAGAAAGTGAAGAAAATCGAAGGAAACTAGAAAGTGAAGAAAATCAAAGGAAACTAGAAAGAGAAGATAATTTAAGGAAACTAGAGTTTGAAGAAAGAAGATTACAGAGGGAAGCTGAAGTTGAAGAAAGAAGATTACAGAGGGAAGCTGAAGTTGAAGAAAAAGATTACAGAGGGAAGCTGAAGAAAAAAGACTACAGAGGGAAGCTGAAGATAAAGAACGTCAATTTAAGTTCAGGCAGTTAGAATTAGAGACCGATGCTGAGATTAGAAGATTACAGGCATCGAGAGAACCTCCACCAGCTCCACCAGTCGGTTCCGCAAGTGCGCCTCAACCAAAATCAGCATATATTCCAAAGTTACCGCCTTTCAAGGAAAAAACGGATGACATCGATAGTTTTCTTTTCCGCTTTGAAAGTCACGCATGTCTTGTGGTTGGCCAAAGGAAAAGGGACATTGTATATTGCGTCGTTGTTTAAGGGTAGCGCTTTGACACTGTACCACACACTTGCGGCGAAACAAAATTAACTTGGGATCAGTTGAAAGAAGAACTCAAGAAATTTCAATGTTCTGCCGATCGTTTCGCGAACGTTTCCGTTCTGTGCGCCCTGACAAAGGAGAATCGTTTCCGTCGTTTCTAATTCGTATGAGTCATTGTTTAGATCGATGGATCGATTTATCAAAAACGAACAAAACTTTTCAATCACTGCGAGATCTCCTTCTTAGAGAACAACTTTTCCAGAGCGTGAGCAAAGATCTGGCCACTTTCCTTAAAGAAAGGCAATTTGAAAGCGTTGAGGAAATGTGTCAGATGGCTGATTAGTATTGTATCGCTCACCCAGATAAGGGCATGGCTAGGAAAGGAGAATTTCCATCTTTGAGTCTCATGCGTCATGTACTATCCCATCGGGGCAGGGAAGTTACAGGAAAGGAAATCGTGGGTCATTTCTGAGTCCTCAAGGATATACCTATCCTAGGAACGGACAGGGATCTTTCCGTGGTTCGAGTGACTTTCGTCAGTACCAGTACTCACCGCCGGAAAAACCCGTTGCTCCTCAGCAAACGTTCCGAGGTCGTGGACAACGACCACCGCGTAGACCTTTTGGGCCAGTTCGTGGACAGAACAGAAGTTCACAAAATCAATCAGCTGCCGTTCAGACAAAGCGATGTTTCTTTTGTGATGGCAAGTTCCATTTGAAAAAGATTGCCCTTTCAAACCAAATGATTCAAAATCCGCATTAGTCTCCACTGATTGTGAAGAAGGCCTTGTTTTGGCACCAGATCAATCGGTTGATGGACTGGTGTTAGAAAACGGAGCCATCAACGGATTGCAGGCTTCGGTTTTGCGAGACACTGGGTGCACCACCGCTGGTGTAAGAAAATCTTTCATGCTTCAAAACCAGTATCTCAACACTGTCCAAAAGTGTAGGTCGTTTGGAGGCAAGATTGAAACGTTTGCGCTGGTGAAAATTTCGGTCGATACACCGTACTACTCCGGATTTCTTACCGCCTGTGTTATCGATAACCCAGTCTGCGACTTGATCTTGGGCAATTTGCCAGGTGTCGCTACAGTACATGGTGGTGCTGGAGGATCGTTCGTTCCTTGTCTTGTGAGTACCAGGTCAGACATCATAGAGCAGGGAAAGGCTACAAAGCCGCTAAAAATCTCAAAACTGGATGAACTCCAGATTACCCAGATGATCTAAAAGAAATGCAGGGAAAAGACGAGACACTGACGACAATACTTTCTGCTCCTAAACAGACTGTCACTGACATACCAACGGACAAACCAACGTACATACTGGACTCTGACATTCTCTACAGGTGTGTACCTGGACAGGACAACAAACAAGTTGTCGTTCCAAAGCCACTTAGAGAGACAGTACTACACACGGCTCATGATGCATTGTTCGCTGGTCACTGTGGAATCAAAAGAACATTAAAGAGAGTTCTTGATTCTTTTTTTTGCCCAGGTGTCACAAAGGAAGTCACAGAATACTGCCGCTCATGTGACATCTCAGAAAGGTCGCGTCCCATGTGCACCTTTGCACAAAATGCCTCTCATTTCCGTTCCATTTCGGAAGGTGGCTATTGATCTTGTTGGGCCTTTACCACTGTCTTCTTCCGGATATCGCTATATCTTAACTTTGGTGGATACAGCGACAAGGTATCCAGAAGCGATTCCACTGAAGAAAATTGATACAGTGTCTGTCGCTGAAGCCTTACTTGCGATTTTTTCCAGAGTGGGTCTTCCAGACGAAATTCTCTCGGATTGTGGAACGCAATTCATTTCCGATCTCATGAGAGAAATTTACAGACTGTTGTCAATCTCTTCCATTTCAACCACGCCATATTATCCCCAATCGAATGGCATGGTTGAACGTTTCAATGGAACGTTAAAGTCCATGTTGAGAAAGGTGGCAAGGCAGGAACCCCATGAGAGAACAGGAAAACACCGATTCTGGCTCACCCGGTCTCAACCAGTTTCGACCGGGCGACTCCAGAATCGGTGTTTTCCTGTTCTCTGATAAGTAAGACTTTAATAACCAAAAAATAACGACCCTACAAACAAACATACTGTGTAGGGTTATCCGTTTTCAATACTAATTTACTAAACTTTTTAGATTTCAGTTTTTGCTTAATCCTGTGTTTTTCCTGATCATTTTCAATAACATCATTTTTGTGCAAAACATTCATCAAATGAGTCTCTGTCTTTTAAAACTGAGTTTATTTTTGCTCCGAAACTTGTTATCCAACCTAAATCTGGAAATTATGTATGGCTTGACTAAGGCACTGCGCTTGCAGAACTAATTATAGGGGCTGTAGATTGTGGCAGGGGGGCGTATTAGCCAGGGCTAGGCGGTGTCAGGCACAGTGGCCCTTTTTATGTTCTTACTGCCAACACCAGCAATTAGGGGCGTTGCCCCTGTGTTTAGGGGGTGGCTTTCTGGCTGTCCTGAGAAACCTGTTACCACCACCACCACCGCCACCACCCACCACCACCACCACCACCACACATGTTTGACCAATCACCGGCTTTGTTGCTTTAATCTACACTGCACCCTTTGCGACACCAAACAATTGGAATAAAAGACGTTGACAAGCTCAAAGAATATCTATGTTAAAGCAAGTTTTGTGACTTACTTCTGCGTGTGCGGCCCATTTATTTTCGGTTTGACATGTGACATTGTTCCTGGGGTTGACATTGTTTTTGGGGGTTGACATATAAAAAGGTATTGGCACTGTTTATAGTTACGTGTTCTTGGAGACATGCAGTCAGTTTTAAAATGACGGATCAGGCAACAACATCGGGAACATCAAGAACTGTTGAAAGTTTTTTAGCCAGCGTTCCACTTAAAAAAGAACATTTAGAAGATCAAATAGCGAAAAAGAGAAAAGAGTTGAGAAAGATAAAGAGGCAAAGAGTGAAACAAGAAGAAAGAGTAAAACTAGAAGGACAAAAATTAAAATCATTGATTGATAAAGAAAAAAATGTGAAAGCTGCTCTTGATGAATTAAATATTCAATGGGATGTGGCAGAGGATTCACAAGACATTTAAGGTAAGTTTATTATTATAATTTGTAGTTGTTTTTAAAATTATAGCATTTTTACTGATAATAACTATATTATATTCTGAACATCTGTTTCTTATAAATAATCAAAGGTGCGCGCACACACACCTACCCCGCCCCACCCCACGCATGCACACACTCAAGTCACCCCAAGTCACTTCTAAGTTCTTACTCAAGTTGCCCTCAAGTCATCCTCAAGTCATCCACAAGTTCTTACTTAAGTCATCCTTAAGTCATCCTCAAGTCATCCTCAAGTTGTCCTCAAGTCACCCTCAAGTCATCCACAAGTTCTTACTAAAGTCATCCTCAAGTCATCCTCAAGTCATCCACAAGTTCTTACTAAAGTTTTTACTCAAGTTTTACTTAGTTACCTCAAGATCATAACTAAGTCATCCTCTAAGTACAACTAAGTTCTTATTTAAGTTATCTTATAATTATCAAAAAAACAAGACAATCTATGTTTTATCTTAAATAGTAAATGTCTAATATAGTACACACACGCCTCAAAAAACGCGTCATCGTCGAGGATGTCTTGCTCCAGCGTCATTGGCGTGAGATCGGTCAGCATAGATCTTAATGAAGTTCTTACATCCTAAGCACCGCATTGATTACAAATTTTGGTCTATGGAAATGTCTTTTAAGACTCCATGTCTTTATTTATTGACTTCATCATTTTAAACAAATAATAATCCGCCCCTGGACTATTTTTATCAAAAAAATTTTAAAATTCTTAAAATATTATTTGCATCTGAAATGGATCAAAATGATCTTTTGTTGTTGGGGGTCTGGCGAGCTGTTGTGTTCGTCTTTTGCTTTAATGGTTGAGATTGTTTGGGCTTTGGTTTTTGGGTTGCTGTTTATATATTTTATAACCGTAATAACCGCCCCCCGCAGCAACAAGGACGCCAAAAAAGACAACAGTTTTTAAATTCAATATTCCATGAAGGCTTTGGTGCTGTAGACCTTGAATTAACTTGTTCTGGCGTTTTTATAGCCGGGATTGAAACAACTGTTGGCGGGGTTATGTTTTCATTATGAGCTATATTCTGTGATTTAACTGTAATTTTTTTTGCTTTTTCCACTCAGCTAATTTTTTTTCCTGCCGCAATGCGGCCTGGATGGGGTGTTTTAGTGCCACTTTCACTGATTCAATTTTTTTGATTTGGTTCTGATGATTTTTGGCTGGGTATTTTAAAGGGGGAAAAAAATTATTGTTTAAAAAGTTTTTAAATTCCCATGATTAATGGCGATAACAATTTCAAATCTGTAGTTAAAAATACTCTAAGACTCTAAATGCTTTGTTAAAATGGCCTGCTTTAAATCATAGTAAGATCTTGTTCGAATAAATGGGGGAAAATTTACGATGTTTAGTGTACAAACTAAAAACCGTTTCCCCAACTTTTTTCACCATTCAAACCCCAAAACGCCCTCATCCCGTTGGAATTTATAATGCTTGGGCGACATCTGTTAAAACCTGTTCTATGGAATTCATTTCCGGGAACGTTTTGTTTTTCCACTGTGAAAGTACAGCTTTTTTTTTTTGGCATAATAGTTTGGGTCATAAATTTCTTTTTTTGTAAGTTCAAAGGTTTAGGCCGCTCGTAGCTCTAGCAGATCATCGTGTTCATTTTTTTTTTTAAATTTAAAAATTTTTATTTTATTTTTTAAAATGGCCCCGAAAAAACTATTGCACCTTTATACCATTCTCCCGTTATTGGAGGGTAAGGTAGGATACTAAATGTTGGAAAAAGCCTGTTAAAAATAAACCGCAGATCTTGGCAAACAGATTTTGAAAAAGCAAAGTAATTGCATATTGCAGTTTCTTTTGCACGAAAGTTTTGTTAGCAAGGAAAATTCAGAGAATTAAATATGAAAAATTTAAAAAAAAATAATTTTAAAAATGCTTCATCGAAATGTGATGGCGGGCTGGGTTAATCCTGCTTTTAGGGGAAGAATTACGTTTTAGTAAACTGCGGGATGAGGTGAGAGAAAAAGACATAACAAAGTATGGACAACTAGCAGCTCCCAAAAGATCATATGAAAGCAAGAATGACAGTTAGATTTTATTAACGACAAACTAAAAAACGGGGCATGCAGCTTCCATTTAAAGATGTTGATCAAGCGATAAAAGAATTTTACTTGGACGGGAAAACCCAACGAGACATTGCCCCCCCCAAAAATTTCAGCGACTTTTATATCCATCAGAAAAACAAAAGATGCAAGAATCGTTTTTACGCTTTGGCTGACTGTCGTGTATTTTGTGGATAATATTGGCTGAATAAAAAAATAAAACAAATCTATTATTCCCCCAAAGGATCGGGAAAGGGAACCGGGGCAATAAAAGCTAACCCAAAGCGGCAGGAGGGTCAGTGAAAAAACAGAAAAAAGAATGGTTATTAAAAAACGATTTGGCAAATTTTTTTACCTGCACCCAAACGAATACAGAGACCAACTTTGTGAATACAATCCCGAACGACACCCAAAAATTGGTCTTCTATATTTACCCTCTGATACATTAGACAAAAAGTTTAAAGTACGCACTTACAGCATTGCATAGCTTCAAGATACAAAATGCGGAACCCTTTAACCCCCCAAAAGGTGCTTTGCTGTTGCTGTTGCCATACAATGAATACCAAGAGGCCCGCTAATTTTCCCTCGCATGATTCAGTGGGGAATGGAAAAGATTAAAAGGGGGGAAAGTGAATAAATTTATTTTTAAAACATGAGTTACCATAAAAAAGGCTTCCGGAGTTCCAATCACAGGCTTTAGTGAAAACATAACAAACATTACTGAAAGACTTTTCCCCACCGAATCCGAGAGTTATGACAATTTCCCACACAAAATTGGGTTAGAAGCGCCCCAGTTTTGCGCGCAATGAATAATGAGAATTTAAAAGGGGTTAAAACCAGTACAAGCAATCAAAAAAAAAATAATGTTAAGGAGATCTTCATCCAGCAAACTTTGCCGTTTGGTTTTGAAAGAAAAGGCCCTTTTTTTTCCGGGGGGGAAGCAAAGGGGGAAACCTGCCCTTCAGGGAACGATCCAGTTTGGAGTGTTGCCATATGAATAAAAAAAATTTGAAAAAAGAACCCGCCCGTTATTTTTACGAGAAACGAACAAAAAAACAACCAGCCTAAAAGATTTTTTGTGATGGAAAACGCGATAATCCACCAAACCAGTTCCAGTTGCTTTTTAAATTTTAGTAAAATATTTGGTTTAAAAGGGGAAGTCAGAAGGAAGCGCAAAAATTAAAACAAGAATGAAAAAAGGAAAAGACCTTCAACTGATACGGGAATCATTTGTTTGAGTTCCTTTAGTGCAACATTTGCGGGGGTTCATCAGCACATAGCAATGCACCCGAAACCCTACAACCCAAAACCCCTTTTTAAAATTTCAACTGGGGAAAAGTATCTTTGAAATAAAAAAAAATATCAAGCGCACCCCAGAAACATGAAAAAATTTTGTCTGATTGGAGGATATATGATTGATTTTTTTTGATAAATTTTGATGAAAAATAGGGGCCTGAAATTTATACCGAAGAAATATAAATACGCTGTTCCCCAAACCCCGATTGATATGAAAAACCCTTGGATTAACAAACCCCCGTTTTTGTTTTTTTATCTAACGACTTTTTTGTTACAAGTTGTGTTGATTCGTAGTTAATCGCAGTTTTACGTTGTCATGAGAAATTTATTGTTAACTGCTTCTTTATATTGTCATGTGATTTTTTGATGCAAAACGCTGGGGTTTTCCCTTTGCTTTTTTTAAATGATTTTCTCCTGGCTCAAAATATGTTTTTTCGACCTTAACCAAATAAATCCTTAATCACCTTTCCAGATTTACCCTTATTTTCAAAAACTTCTTGTTGTAATTGAATGAAAAGGCAATTTGGGGTTAACAGGTGTCGTACCCCCCGCATGTCCTTTACCCACTTCGATTTCCGTCTTTATAGATGTTTCAGTAGGGAATTTTATAACAAAACTTCTGTATCTGTTTAAAGTACTTTTTACTTGGGTACAAAGGGGTTTTAAAAAGCATAAAGAAATTCAAAAATTTAAAGCTTTGATAATTTCCCCCGGGAAAACCCCCCAAAAAACGGTTTTTCCAATTTGACTTTTTTTTTTTCATCATTATGCCCAAAAAACGATCATGAAATCTTCTAAAAATCCTGAAATTTGGTTTTTAAGTCGCTTAATTTCCTCGTTCTCTCTGGTGACCCAAAATTTACTCTTTAGCTTGGCGGTTTCCATAGTCTTTCCAAAAAAAGCTGTTGTCTCAACTTGAAAAAGTCTTTTTCTGAAGCATCTGCGGATTTTTTTTGGATCAGTGTTCTTCAGATGTATGGTTTCATGAACTGTTCTTGACAAAAGCAATTATGCGATGAACTGCTGTCAACTTAACCCCTGTCTTAAATAAATGGAGAAATCTGTAATGACAACTAATTTTTTTTGCCGCGAAGATTAGGCACAAGTTTAGGGGGCTCTCTGGGTTTATCTTTTGACTTTTCTGTTATGGATATCATTATAGGTCATGGAGTTTATGAGGATATTCTAAATCAACTTCCCAGAAGTATACGTGTTTTATCGGCGCCAAATGCCAACCACTTTAATGCCCTTTTTAAAAATTTTTTGGATTGTCCCTTTTTGTACATTTTAAGTTGCGTAAAGGAAGTATTGCGCCATTTCCCAACCATACAGATTGTTTGCTCAAAAAAAAATGAGTAGTTTGCCCCCTTTTTTTGGGCTAGTCGTCCAAGTATTGTTTGTTTGCTTTCAGTAAAGGCGAGCCTCTAATTCCCCCCCAATCCGTTTTTTACTTAAAACATTGGCAAAAATTTACAAAAAAAAAATCGTATCCATAAACTTTAAAAAAAGCATCCCGCCCTCCCCGGGCGCAGAAATGAATGCGCGGGATCCCGGCTATAATGTTTATGCGGTCTTTCTATAATTTTCAAAAACGTCCCCCAAAAACTGTATCAGCCCTCAAGTATGATCATGTAGTTTTCCCCCTTTTACCTCTAAATTTCCAGCATCTTGAGCATGTGGTAATCAGAACGTGTGTCCTTTCCTTAAGACTAGAAAAGAACGCGCCCCTTTTGGGGAAGTGTGTCTTTGTCAACCTTTTCCAATGTTTATTACTAAAGGGGAAACACCTTTTTAAAACGTTGGGTCAAAATATTTTTCCCTTATTGGGGAGGACTTTAAGGAATAGCCAGCGACTCTAATGAACCCTATGTCTGCATAAGTCATAAAAGACATGTTTTTTAAAGTGAAACACTGTATTTCTGATGATGGCAAAGATGCACCCTGAAAAGGGATGCCAAGTTTCATTATAAGATGGGCGTAAAACCCGCAAATTTTGAAAGAATACAGGCAGCTTTCCCTGTCTTTGGGTTTAAATTTTTGAGGATGCATTTTACTGTGGGCTCCCCTGAACTTCCCCCCAATGTGTCTGGTTCTTACTTGGATTTGCTGGTCTGATGAGGGCCAAAAAGCAAACCAAAAATGAGTGGTGGTCATACTGTTTTTGGTCTTCAGGGGCATTGATTTCAGATAAATTCAGATTATTAGAACAGGCGTTCGCCTTGCTGCATGCGTGTAAAAATCTTTTAGCCGCATTTGGTCCTCTGTTAATTTGGGTTGAATGGCGCCCTCCGACCTCGACAAGAAAAAAAAATGAACAAATCTGATGATTACCATTAAGACTTTTTTCGAAGTTTTTGTGGCGCTGGCCCCTTTAAAGGAAAAAATAAGCACTCGAATCGCGTAAATACGTTGGGGAATGTTGTCCGTTTCCCGTTCTTTAAAATAATTTACTGCCTTTGGGGGGTAATTATTCGTATTACGTCATCTGGCCGTCAATGTTTCTTATGTTTCAGCGCGGCTGGAAAGGTGGCATTCTGTTAAACATTTTTTACAAATTCTTGTTTTATGCCCAATTTTTGAAGTTGGGCCCAAAAATTACCATTTGCGTATCATGTGTAATGCGGTTTTTCCCCCCTGGTGAAAACTTTAGTAAGTCAAATGATTTTTTTTTTGGCTCGCCAAACGTTGATGTTCTTTTGGGAATTAATGGCTGTGATTTTGTTTCCCCATCCAGTGTAGTATTAACAGTTATTGGTTTGTTTTGTTCTTTTAAAATTCAATTTTGGGCTCACTAACAGGAAAGGACACCCCACTAAAGTTAAGTCTTGAGTAAGGGGGATGTTAGAACCTCTCTCTGCGTTTTTTTCGGATATAGCACCTTGCGGAAACACACATGAAAAAATTTTTTGTCTGTTTTTGTATGTTTGAAAGCCTTTTTGGACTAATGTGGAGGTGGGAATGTAAACTTTCCTCAATTGGGCTACTTAGCTGTTTTAATCATCTCTAAGACTTCGCCCCCTTGACCAACCCGAGCCCCTCTTTTTTGGCTTCTTTAGCGGCCCCCTCAAAAATGTGTAAGCATCGCTGCCCCCCGGGTGTTAAAATCATTATGAGAAAGGGGGAAAGTCTGTTGTTTTCGGACCCAGCTTTTAGATTTCTTCATTTATTGTTACTAGTTTGATTAAAACAGTAAATTACTTTAAAAATGGGGGGTTATTGTTAGTTTCCGGGAAATTGAGAAAAGCAGAGCAACACTTGCCCGTACTTTTTGGATCAAAGACTTCTAATCAAAACATCAGTGTCTTGATAAAACTTCTTGCATTGCTTCAAAAAAATTGCCCCGGACCTTATATATTTTATCCCTGCGATTTCTTTTCTAACTCAAAATATTTATTAAAAAAAAAAAAAAAAACTTTAAACCAATCAATATCAACGGTCTTTTTGTGCTTGGACTCATAAACTAAAGTATAAACACCCTTTAGCGTTGTTAATGTGAGCTGTTTAGAACAGAGTTTAATGTTTCGTTTACTTTTTTTAAACATTCCTTTTTTATCTGCTCGGGGTCTGGCTGTTGAGAAAAACTTGTCCTCGCCATTCTTTGAAGATCAAACTTTTGTCTTTTATAGTCATCAAAATCGGCCTGTAAACGACTAAATTCTTCATCCGTGATGTTTGAGTCAGCTAGCGCTTTATTTATTGTCAGTTTGAAAGAACTAAGTTTAGCCGTTATTAGTTGAACCATAGCTGTGTGCTTTTGGAGTTTAGTTTTTAATTTTTTGCTAGCAGCACCTACAGCTAATGAACACAGGCCGAGAGCTAAAGACAAACCACCTAGAGGTAAAGCTGCAGGTGCGCCTATGCCCGTTGCTAAGAGACCAACACTCGTTCCTGCCGATACAGCACTTATAGTCGATGCTCCAGTATTAACATATGTAACAGCATTAAAGACAGCAGAATACCTTCGTTTGGTTTTGCTGTATTTTGAAAGGTCCTGCTCTAGTTTTTGTTGCATTTGTGTAATGTTTGTTAATCTGAAGGTTTTTATGCTAGGGTTTTCTACTATCCCTTCTCTTGGCGACTCCGGTGCTGTAGGCACATTTGGATAAACTTGAACAGACATGCTTTTTTAAAAATAAAATAATTTAGTATTGTATATCTTTTAATCTGTTATCTTGAATATTCAGCTGCGCATCATATATTAAAAACAAATGTGCATTAACTGGTTTATCGCCATCTTTTTCTTTATCAATTTGAATGTTTATTACGTCTCTAACCGTTCTCCCACTTCCATGCAACTGATTATCCTCTGTCGACCTTAGGTCAATCCATAAGCCGTATTTCGTTGTTAAATAATCATCGAGTCTAACATTGTGAAGGTGTAGATCTTTAGACACAAGGTCAACTGTTGGATTTCTACACCTCCCACCCCCAAACAATTTTCTTATTTCGCCAAAATGTTGATAAGGTTTAAGCCCGCTAGCGTAGATTTGGTTAGGACTGCCCTCAATCGAACATTGTACTTTCGTTATTTTAGGATTAATAAACTTTTCACTTCCTCTTTCAAATGGTTCTTCATCTTCACACAGCAATAAAATACCTTTAAGCGATCTTGCTGAGACGCTAAAACTAAAATTCCATATAGCGTCGGCCTTGCTTCTGGGATATGTTGTATGATGAATCACTCTTTCGTAATATATTGCTAATTTTGACTGATATTGTTGCTCAATCAGCCTCGCTAAATTAGGGTTGCTAACAACGTCAAACTCTAACGAGATGTCAGAAATGCTGTACTTTGCTTCAGTGTCTGTTGATCTAATAACACGTTTGTATTCATTAAAAGTTAGTTCATATGACAATCTGTCTTTTAATGCTCCTTGAAAGTATGGCGCATGCGCTTTTAACAACTCAAAATCTAAGGGAATGGAAAAGCGATTACCATACGCAAAATTTACAGCCACATACTTTTTGCCGGCTTTATTAGCATCTGCGGCGCCTATTCTATGTTTTAGTGCTTCTTCATTATCTATTCCTTGAAACGCAAGATCAGCCCTTTCATTCTCGGTTAGCCATAGATCAGAATAGGTTAAAAATATGTCTGCATTGTGTAAAGAAAATATTTCTTGCCCCTCAAGTTTTATAGAAATTTTCTTAACGATTGCCCGTCCTAGATTCTGGACAACAGTCCTGTTTGGGTCTGTTTCCGATTCGAGTTCTATTTTGAAAGTAAGTTGCGCAGATCCTGGCACAATCACTTCATCCGCTCCTAGGTCTGGAAATTTAACAGTAAGAATTTGATCTGAATCAATAGTAGACGGATTATTTGGAACAGTAATATTCCGCTTATTTCCCTTCACGCCAAAGGGCTCTTTCAGTCTTCTATGCGGGTCAAGAATCGAGCCATATGCTTGTGACATTTTTTTATAAAACAAAATAAAATGTTAATTATTTAAAAACATGGCAGGCATTGAAGGTGAAGAAGATTATGATGTTTTAGATCCTGGAGACGACATGAGTGATTCCCCTTTGATACAGCATCGCTCACGCCCTCATTGCGGCGTGAATTAACAGAAAGTAGGGCCAGATCATTTTACCAAAGTTTAGGTCAAGAACCTCCCGAATTTATAGACCCAAATGATTTTGAATTAAAAGATGGTCATTTGTCTGTGAAAAACGATCAAGGACAACTTGTTCGGCTTACAACTAAACCAGACCCATCAAAGTTTTTAGCCAAGAGTACAATTATACAAAGACTCAGTGTGAAAGATCAAAATCGCCTTGGTCTTGTTAGACCGAAATTAAGGGCGGAGGCAGTTTCTAAACTTCAAAACACACTACAAGAACTCCCAACAGATAACCAAATGCAAAACATGGAACTTAAAGAATTAAATCAATCGGCAGACGAATTAATAAATGCAATAGAAGCAGAAACCAGTTTTTCAGAAGAAACAGCATTAAAAACTATACACGATCCGCCGCTACCCATGCGAGAAATAGCGGCCCTTGATCATGCTTTGAGAACCATTAGAGGCGAATTAACAAACAATTTAGCAAAACTGGGTGAAATAGATGAGCATATAAAAAGAGAAAAAGAAAAACTTGTTGAGGCTGATGACGCCAACTTAGGGCCTGATATTAAAGAAAGAATAACCCAAAGACTAAAAGATCTTGAACAAGAGAGATTAGCAAGACTAGAAGTGTTGTCTACTAACCGAGAACAATTACGAACTCAAGTGAGCAGAATAAGAAACTATCCAAAGAATTTTATATGAAGACACGACACTAGCAGAACGAATACGAACACTGTTTAGAGAGCAAGGAGTCACATTAGTAAGCGTTATAACGGCCTTAGGGTTTGCAATAAGTACACTGGTGATGGCTATTACAGGCGGCGGTGGTTCCGGGTCAGTGCCTCCACCGCCATCACCTCCATCTCCGCCTGATAAATCATGGTAAAAAAACAGCTTGATCATCTTGCGGGTTTATTAAAAAAATTAGCCAGTAAAGCCGTAGACGCTTTACCCGGAATATTAGGAAGTGTCGTTAGCTGGCTTTTGTCTACTGCAGGCAAAGTAGTTGGCTTTATGGCCGAGCACTTATGGACATTAGTTCTCTTAATAGTTGGGTTAATATTTAGTAAGATAAAGGCCGAGTAATCCTATGCCAGTTAATACAACAACAAGTGCTGTCTTTTCATATTCATGGTCATCGCGAACAGAGTCCGCGTCTTCAATGGCCTTTAGGCTTTGGACCTTGGGGATTGGATGACTTATTCTTGGGGGGTCATCTTGTTTGTTTACTGCTTGCAATATTACTGGCTCAGAATTTATTTCGTTTTTTCCAACCTTCTGTTCATTGCCTGCCACAAGGATTTCATTATTGTAGTTTATTATTGTTCCTATCTGGAGCCTGAGGTCAGAAGGCAGCATGTATAAACCAGTACCAACAGCAAAGTCTACTTTCGATCTTGCGTATTGTAAAACATTTTGGTACCTTTTAATACTTGAAGGCAAATCAACTGTAGAATTAATGGCGTCCTCTAAATTTGCTAAGTATTGTTTTTGTGCGTCAAAGCCAGTAGAAGGATCTGTTATGTTCGATCTCGTTTGTGCTTGCGAACCTAGCAAACACCAAACGTAAGTACGAACAGAGTCGTTTATTCGTTCTATTCCTGCTTTAGTTAGGCCCTTAGAAGTGTCTAAGATAAATGTTGTCCATGCTGTTTTATGCTCTTGCTCTATGGATCCAAGGTGAACAGCTGTGCCTGAAGAGAAAGATGTGTAAGGAGGATTCCAGTCATAATTATACTTTCTGTGCACGCCCCAAAAATAAGGGGTGCCTAAGCCATGATTGCGGTCCAACTTTTGTCTAAAGTCTTCCTTAACATTAATATTGAATTCGTTACAGATCCTTTCAAAAGCCTTCATGTCTATTCTGTTGCTAAATGGATTAAACGGTTTGTCATTTGGCAATGGCGCTTGCAGTTCAGTCAAAATACGTCTGAAGGTGTAATAGAAATGAAATCTGTATACTGACCTCACCAAAGGATCAGGATGATTTAAGTGATCAGCATACGATACTCCACACCCAGTTGATGCACAAAACACAGCAAAGTTTAACTGGTTCTGATAAAACTGCATCGGATGACTAAACCACACTTTCGCGATGTAGTCTTTTTTAATAGGGGGGTTAAGATAGCTCTTCAATGGAGTACTCACCTTTACTTGAAAGGTGTCAGTCTGAGTCACAGAAATGATAAGGGTGTCAGTTGTTATATTTTTAAGATTGTAGTGCGGCCCAACAGAATATTTTGCATCAGTATATTTGAATGCATTCATTTTTATTTCGTTTAAAAAATGTTTGTAACAATAACAACTCAAGACAGTCCTTCGTTTTTAGAACATGCTATTGATAACAATTGCGGAAGCAGAATGGTTGCGCTTCATGAAATATTTTACAAAGTTGTATGGTTTAATATAAGTGAATCGAAGAAGAATAATAAGATTAAAAAAATTGACAAAACAGGGACCAAAGTTAGCCAGTTAACAATACCTGATGGTTATTACGGGTTTTGCTCACTAAAAGAAGCAATGAGTAACTTTGACATTGCTCTCAAACTTAACAATGCGAATCTGAAAACAATGTTAACATTCAAGCCTGAAGAAGAAGTAGGTTACTATTTTGATAAAGAGCTAGCTAAAATGTTAGGCTTTGCAGCTGACAATTATAGATTTAGAGTTACACCAAACAAAACTACTTATGAGGGAGAAAATCCGCTCGATCTTGCATTACATTCATTACTCTATGTTCATTTAGATGAGCTAAGCACTGATGAAAACTTATATGATGGAAGGCCCTCAACTGTTTTAAGAGCTCTTCCATCAGGGAAAGCTGCATATTGCGATTATGAAATTATACAATTCCCTAATTTTACAGTTTAAAAGATTAGTTTGTGGGAGGGTCGGATCATTTAATATAAAAATTGCAGACAAAACAGGGAAAGTCGTGAAATGTGATAACCTGCACATTGTTTTGGAAATAAAATAATTAGTTGTTCTAAAAAATAATGTCGCGGGGGCCAGAAGAACCGGGAGTTACATTGGCGCCTGTAAGGTGTATAACCTTAGAATTAAAAGACCTTGCAGACGTTGTGGACTTTGAACAGAACGGTGAGATAGGCGCTTTGTATGGTTTTGAGTACACTAAAGATGGTGATTATAAACGCAAAGAGGTTGGCGACAACAAAAAGTTTCCTAAACTAGAACAACTACGCAATGTAGAAGCAAATAATGCTGGCCAGTATGAATATAAAATAGTTCGAAAACCTGACAGCAAATGGCACTTAGAACCATATTTAGAATGGGAAATAAAATTTGAATTCATAAGCCCATTTACATTTTTTAGCCGTCAAAAAAGTTTTAGAAAAGCATTCAACTCTGGCCCTTTACATGTAAGTCTTATGCCGGACGACAATAGTCGGAAAGAGATTGAAATAACGCCGTATGGGAAAAAACAGTACATCCTCCACAGAAGAGAAACGGTTTTAAAGAAAGCTTCTACAAAATTACAGTTCTTTCCAAGCAGAAAATTAGGAGACACGTTCACAATGATATTTGAAATTTCTGTCTTAAAAGATGAGGAGAGGGATGGGGTTGTGGGCGTTAGTGACATACTTATAAAAGGAATTAATATTAGCTGGCAAAACTTAGACGTTAAACATCTTAAAGTTACCATAGTCGTTCTTCACAATGGTGAGGATATTAAGATCATAACAACAAGCAACAAAATCAATGTTGACTTAATAGAAACAATCTTACAGAACTGAATTGGATTAATCTTACACATTTAGGCCTCATAGGGTTTTATTATACTGAACAAGTTTTGACGGAGAGTATGATAAAAATAATAACTGGATTAGATTAAATTCTGTTATAAAACTATGGAGCAGTTAAACTTTATGACAAAAACCCCTCATTGTTCATTAATTTGTGGACAAACCGGTTGTGGGAAAAACATATTTGTCCTCGACCTATTACAAACAGTTTATCGCTATAATTTTGATCACATTGTGATTTTCTGTCCAACACTTAAATGGAACAAAGCATATCATGATAGAAGGTTTATATGGACAGATGATAACATATATTTAGTTGATCCTAGCAATAAACTGAGTGAGTGTTTAGAACACTTTAATAAATTGTTTGAAGGAACGCAGACACTATTTATTATAGATGACTGTTCGGCAGAAAGAGACATAGTTAAAAAAAGAAATACTTTGTCAAAACTGGCTTTCAGTGGAAGACATGCTGGGATAAGTGTGTGGATTTTATGTCAAAAATATAACTCGGTTTTAAAAGACTTTAGAGAACAGTTAAAGACTGTAGTTCTATTTCACATGAAAGACAGAGACTCATTTGATGAATGTTTGCGCGAAAATGATGTTATTGAAAATGACCAGGAAAAACAAAGGATTAAGCAAAAACTAAAATCTGAAAAGTTTAGTAAATTAGTTTTGAAAACGGATAATCCTACACAGTATGTATGTTTGTAGATAATCGTTATTTTTTGGTTATTGAAGTCTTACTTGTCAGAGAACAGGAAAACACCGATTCTGGAGTCGCCCGGTCGAAACTGGTTGAGACCGGGTGAGCCAGAATCGGTGTTTTCCTGTTCTCTCCATGAATGGGATCGTTTCATACCGGCTTTGCTTTTCGCATACAGGGAAATGCCGAACGAAACGCTGGGATTCTCACCATTCGAGCTTCTTTTCGGACACTCACCAAGGGGTCCTTTGGATTTACTGATGACACAATGGACGAAAAAGACGGACATCCCTGACAGTAAAACTGTTTACCAATACGTTTATGAACTGCATAATCGTTTGAAGGATGCATGTGAGCTTGCTCAACAGTCAGCTGATAGAAAAACAGATGTGTACGAGGTCTTTGCAGACAGAAAAGCAAAGGCACGTTCCTTCAGTGTAGGGGATGAAGTCCTTGTACTACTCACTGATGAACATAACAAGCTTCGTGTTATGTGGAAGGGTCCTTTTCAGGTGGTCGAAAAACTTTCTGCAGTTAATTATAAGATCAAAATGGCAAACACTGAGAAGGTATTTCACGTGAACATGTTGAAGAAGTATGTTGAACGTTCAAATGTTGCCATCAACCAGTCAGTTGAATGGATATGTCCTATGTCAGAAACTGATGTCAACATGACTGATATTATCAGTGATGATTTTGTACCCAATGTAACGTACAGGGACAAGTCAAAGGTTGTGAAATCAGAAAATGTAGGAGTATTAACATCTACCAGTGCAGATGATGTTGTACCCCTTCCTACTCTGTCTATCAAAGGTGAAACCTATGACGATGTGGTTCTGTCGAATGATTTGTCTGCAAGTCAAACAGAACAGCTCAAAGAAATTTTGAAAGACTTCCAGGATGTGTTGACAGATACCCCAGGTACAGTGACTGGTATTGAACCCCATACTATTCAGTTAACTACTGAAATACCAGTGCGAACCAGACCATACCCCCTCCCATTTGCAAAAAAAAGAGGTTGTCGAGAGAGAAATCAAAGTAATGCTGGATTTAAAGGTCATAGAACCTTCTACATCTCCGTACAGCTCACCAGTTGTACTGGTGGACAAACCTGATGGCTCGGTGCGGTTCTGCATCGATTACAGGAAATTAAATAAGATCACTGTGTTCGATGCCGAGCCCATCCCAGACATTGAAGAACTTCTGTGTCAGTTCTCAGAAGGAAATTATTTTGTGAAAGTATACTTGACTAAAGGCATTCCAGTTTACTATTGAACCAGTGCCTGGAACACAAAATGTCATCGCAGATTTATTGTCACGTGTATGAATATTCATGGACAAATGTAACTGTCTTCAAGGGAAAGACTATTCCTGTTTTTTGTCTTTCTTTATAATTACGGTGTGCTCACGTTTGACAGTGCATTGTATGTTACTGACTATTTAAATCAAGTGGTATTTATGCTTAATTTGCTTGTTGAAGTGACTATATGTTTTACAAGAAAAAAACCATTTGATGTTGATGTATTACATATTTACTCTTTGCTTTATTCTTTAGTAAACAATGGAAAAGAATCATCATGTACTATTTATGTCTAACTTCCTTATGAAGGTGAATGTATATGTATGTGTCACGAGAAAATAATTCTTTAGAAATGTATATACACATGTTTTGATTGTGCAGTGAGACAAATCTATTGTTTTCATTAGTTAATTGTCAACAATGGAAAACATGTTTCACTTTTCAATGGACTATAACATTACATGTGGGGAAAAGAAACTATGTTTAAACTATGTTTATTTTGTTTACATGTCTATTGAGAAACATTTACACTAGAAATATTCTCATTTTCATGAGGGTTTTGTAACATATGATGTGAGACAAAGATCAAGGGAAAATATGTGCTTCACATCTTAATATATAAACACAATTTGTACTTTGAATTGTTAATATCCCTAGTTGTTTTGTACGTGTAATTTGTGAAATGTAATTTGTGACATGTGGTGATCAATTATGAATTTTTTAAGAAAGACTGAAAGTTTGAAATACGCTATTTATGGTGGATCATGATGATTGATTCCATACGTTGATTATTAATTTGGTGAATCATGTGTGATGGATACACATTTTGAGATTCATGGCTGAAGATGTGTTTTAAGTGAAGTTGTATATCTGTTAAAAAAAATTTTCTGGAGAAAATTTTTTCACCCCAGGATGGGGGGTGTCATGTGACGTAGCCTCACATTTTTTATGTACCCATGATTTTTTATCCATATGATATCCCCTCCTACCCGTGGCGACTGGGCTATCATTATGCATTTCCCACGTCCATTTGTGCTTTATTTCTACCCCCCCCCCCTCCCCCGGTGTTTCAAAATTGATTGTTTTGTATCTCTTTGGAATTTCTGATTGTCAGATTGTTCTAAACATGTTCTCTTATCGTACCCACTCTAGCCTCTTTCTCCCCCACCCTCTCTCTCTCTCTCTCTCTCTCTCCTCTCTCTCTCTCTCTCTCTCTCTCTCTCTCTCTCTCTCCCTCTCTCTCTCTCTCTCTGCAGGCTTACCCCGCACTCCCTTCGCTCCTGCGTCTCTCTCTTTCTCTCTCTCTCTCTCCTCTCTCTCTCTCTCTCTCTCTCTCTCTCTCTCTCTCTCTCTCTCTCTCCTCTCTCTTTTTTTCCCCTTTTTAAATTTTAATCCTGTATTGTATTGTAGTTCTAGTCACTTTTGTATGCTTCCTTTGTTACCTTTTATTTTTTATTGTTGACCCTACACAGGGCGAGGACTGGATGTAAAAAAGCACATCAGTGCTTATCTATTATCCTCGTAAATAAAGAATGTTGTCTTGTCTTGTCTCTCTCAGAATTGGAGCAAGGTATTCGTTTTTCCCCGGAGGGGTCAATCAACACCCCCCTCCCCCTCCCTGTCCTCCATGGCCCCACCAAACACGGTAAAGGTGATGACCATCACAATGGCCTGTCTGTCCACTGTCCACAGAAGAGAGTCGGCCAATGACTACCAAGCTGCTGGGCCGTTCAGACCACAAAGGGTTAATATTGGCACCCCTTCAGACCACAAAGGGTTAATATTGGCACCCCCTGCTGGGGCCTGGGCTTAGAGGAGGAGGGTGGGAAGGGGGAGGAAAAGGGGAGGATACTGACTAACGCTGGCTTTGGGACTATGTTATGTATTGCCTGTAGTGAAGACAGCGTATGTGGGCTAAGAGCAGGCATCACTGAACACCCTTCTCATGACTGAGCGGCAGTGCCGGGTCTCCGCTGCTGGGCTGCCCTCTGACGACCTCGTATCAACACTGCTCCCTCCTGGACTGCCGAGGATGAGGCTGC
>CM031603.1:100152402-100189902 GCA_018398815.1 Conus ventricosus | reverse complement strand
CAATAGAAACTCAGTGCCTCTGTGGGCAAACAGGTGTCAATAGAAACTCAGTGCCTCTGTGGGCAAACAGGTGTCAATAGAAACTCAGTGCCTCTGTGGGCAAACAGGTGTCAATAGAAACTCAGTGCCTCTGTGGGCAAACAGGTGTCAATAGAAACTCAGTGCCTCTGTGGGCAAACAGGTGTCAATAGAAACTCAGTGCCTCTGTGGGCAAACAGGTGTCAATAGAAACTCAGTGCCTCTGTGGGCAAACAGGTGTCAATAGAAACTCAGTGCCTCTGTGGGCAAACAGGTGTCAATAGAAACTCAGTGCCTCTGTGGGCAAACAGGTGTCAATAGAAACTCAGTGCCTCTGTGGGCAAACAGGTGTCAATAGAAACTCAGTGCCTCTGTGGGCAAACAGGTGTCAATAGAAACTCAGTGCCTCTGTGGGCAAACAGGTGTCAATAGAAACTCAGTGCCTCTGTGGGCAAACAGGTGTCAATAGAAACTCAGTGCCTCTGTGGGCAAACAGGTGTCAATAGAAACTCAGTGCCTCTGTGGGCAAACAGGTGTCAATAGAAACTCAGTGCCTCTGTGGGCAAACAGGTGTCAATAGAAACTCAGTGCCTCTGTGGGCAAACAGGTGTCAATAGAAACTCAGTGCCTCTGTGGGCAAACAGGTGTCAATAGAAACTCAGTGCCTCTGTGGGCAAACAGGTGTCAATAGAAACTCAGTGCCTCTGTGGGCAAACTGGTGTCAATAGAAACTCAGTGCCTCTGTGGGCAAACAGGTGTCAATAGAAACTCAGTGCCTCTGTGGGCAAACAGGTGTCAATAGAAACTCAGTGCCTCTGTGGGCAAACAGGTGTCAATAGAAACTAAGTGCCTCTGTGGGCAAACAGGTGTCAATAGAAACTCAGTGCCTCTGTGGGCAAACAGGTGTCAATAGAAACTCAGTGCCTCTGTGGGCAAACAGGTGTCAATAGAAACTCAGTGCCTCTGTGGGCAAACAGGTGTCAATAGAAAACTCAGTGCCTCTGTGGGCAAACAGGTGTCAATAGAAACTCAGTGCCTCTGTGGGCAAACAGGTGTCAATAGAAACTCAGTCCCTCTGTGGCAACAGGTGTCAATAGAAACTCAGTGCCTCTGTGGGCAAACAGGTGTGTGTGTGTGTGCCGTCAATAGAAACTCAGTGCCTCTGTGGGCAAACAGGTGTGTGTGTGTGTGACCCCTTTGCCGTCAATAGAAACTCAGTGCCTCTGTGGGCAAACAGGTGTGTGTGTGTGTGTGTGTGTGTGTGTGCCGTCAATAGAAACTCAGTGCCTCTGTGGGCAAACAGGTGTCAATAGAAACTCAGTGCCTCTGTGGGCAAACAGGTGTCAATAGAAACTCAGTGCCTCTGTGGGCAAACAGGTGTCAATAGAAACTCAGTGCCTCTGTGGGCAAACAGGTGTGTGTGTGTGTGTGTGTGTGCCGTCAATAGAAACTCAGTGCCTCTGTGGGCAAACAGGTGTGTGTGTGTGTGTGTGTGCCGTCAATAGAAACTCAGTGCCTCTGTGGGCAAACAGGTGTGTGTGTGTGTGTGTGTGCCGTCAATAGAAACTCAGTGCCTCTGTGGGCAAACAGGTGTGTGTGTGTGTGTGCCGTCAATAGAAACTCAGTGCCTCTGTGGGCAAACAGGTGTGGGTGTGTGTGTGTGCCGTCAATAGAAACTCAGTGCCTCTGTGGGCAAACAGGTGTGTGTGTGTGTGTGTGCCGTCAATAGAAACTCAGTGCCTCTGTGGGCAAACAGGTGTGTGTGTGTGTGTGTGCCGTCAATAGAAACTCAGTGCCTCTGTGGGCAAACAGGTGTGTGTGTGTGTGTGTGTGCCGTCAATAGAAACTCAGTGCCTCTGTGGGCAAACAGGTGTGTGTGTGTGTGTGTGTGTGCCGTCAATAGAAACTCAGTGCCTCTGTGGGCAAACAGGTGTGTGTGGGGTGTGTGTGCCGTCAATAGAAACTCAGTGCCTCTGTGGGCAAACAGGTGTGTGTGTGTGTGTGTGTGCCGTCAATAGAAACTCAGTGCCTCTGTGGGCAAACAGGTGTGTGTGTGTGTGTGTGTGTGTGTGTGTGTGTGTGCCGTCAATAGAAACTCAGTGCCTCTGTGGGCAAACAGGTGTGTGTGTGTGTGTGTGTGTGTGTGTGTGTGTGTGTGTGTGTGTGTGTGTGTGCCGTCAATAGAAACTCAGTGCCTCTGTGGGCAAACAGGTGTGTGTGTGTGTGTGTGTGTGTGCCGTCAATAGAAACTCAGTGCCTCTGTGGGCAAACAGGTGTGTGTGTGTGTGTGCCGTCAATAGAAACTCAGTGCCTCTGTGGGCAAACAGGTGTGTGTGTGTGTGTGTGTGTGTGCCGTCAATAGAAACTCAGTGCCTCTGTGGGCAAACAGGTGTGTGTGTGTGTGTGACCCCTTTGCCGTCAATAGAAACTCAGTGCCTCTGTGGGCAAACAGGTGTGTGTGTGTGTGTGCCGTCAATAGAAACTCAGTGCCTCTGTGGGCAAACAGGTGTGTGTGTGTGTGTGTGTATGTGTGTGCCGTCAATAGAAACTCAGTGCCTCTGTGGGCAAACAGGTGTGTGTGTGTGTGTGTGTGACCCCTTTGCCGTCAATAGAAACTCAGTGCCTCTGTGGGCAAACAGGGTGTGTGTGTGTGTGTGTGTGCCGTCAATAGAAACTCAGTGCCTCTGTGGGCAAACAGGTGTGTGTGTGTGTGTGTGTGTGTGCCGTCAATAGAAACTCAGTGCCTCTGTGGGCAAACAGGTGTGTGTGTGTGTGTGTGTGCCGTCAATAGAAACTCAGTGCCTCTGTGGGCAAACAGGTGTGTGTGTGTGTGTGTGCCGTCAATAGAAACTCAGTGCCTCTGTGGGCAAACAGGTGTGTGTGTGTGTGCCGTCAATAGAAACTCAGTGCCTCTGTGGGCAAACAGGTGTGTGTGTGTGTGCCGTCAATAGAAACTCAGTGCCTCTGTGGGCAAACAGGTGTGTGTGTGTGTGTGTGTGTGTGTGTGTGTGTGTGTGTGTGTGTGTGTGTGTGTGCCGTCAATAGAAACTCAGTGCCTCTGTGGGCAAACAGGTGTGTGTGTGTGTGTGTGTGTGTGTGCCGTCAATAGAAACTCAGTGCCTCTGTGGGCAAACAGGTGTGTGTGTGTGTGTGTGTGTGCCGTCAATAGAAACTCAGTGCCTCTGTGGGCAATCAGGTGTGTGTGTGTGTGTGTGTGCCGTCAATAGAAACTCAGTGCCTCTGTGGGCAAACAGGTGTGTGTGTGTGTGTGACCCCTTTGCCGTCAATAGAAACTCAGTGCCTCTGTGGGCAAACAGGTGTGTGTGTGTGTGTGTGTGTGCCGTCAATAGAAACTCAGTGCCTCTGTGGGCAAACAGGTGTGTGTGTGTGTGTGTGTGCCGTCAATAGAAACTCAGTGCCTCTGTGGGCAAACAGGTGTGTGTGTGTGTGTGCCGTCAATAGAAACTCAGTGCCTCTGTGGGCAAACAGGTGTGTGTGTGTGTGTGTGTGTGTGTGTGTGTGCCGTCAATAGAAACTCAGTGCCTCTGTGGGCAAACAGGTGTGTGTGTGTGTGTGTGACCCCTTTGCCGTCAATAGAAACTCAGTGCCTCTGTGGGCAAACAGGTGTGTGTGTGTGTGGTGTGTGTGCCGTCAATAGAAACTCAGTGCCTCTGTGGGCAAACAGGTGTGTGTGTGTGTGTGTGTGTGCCGTCAATAGAAACTCAGTGCCTCTGTGGGCAAACAGGTGTGTGTGTGTGTGTGTGTGTGCCGTCAATAGAAACTCAGTGCCTCTGTGGGCAAACAGGTGTGTGTGTGTGTGTGTGTGTGTGTGTGCCGTCAATAGAAACTCAGTGCCTCTGTGGGCAAACAGGTGTGTGTGTGTGTGCCGTCAATAGAAACTCAGTGCCTCTGTGGGCAAACAGGTGTGTGTGTGTGTGCCGTCAATAGAAACTCAGTGCCTCTGTGGGCAAACAGGTGTGTGTGTGTGTGTGTGTGTGTGTGTGTGTGTGTGTGCCGTCAATAGAAACTCAGTGCCTCTGTGGGCAAACAGGTGTGTGTGTGTGTGTGTGTGTGCCGTCAATAGAAACTCAGTGCCTCTGTGGGCAAACAGGTGTGTGTGTGTGTGTGTGTGCCGTCAATAGAAACTCAGTGCCTCTGTGGGCAAACAGGTGTGTGTGTGTGTGTGTGTGTGTGTGTGCCGTCAATAGAAACTCAGTGCCTCTGTGGGCAAACAGGTGTGTGTGTGTGTGTGACCCCTTTGCCGTCAATAGAAACTCAGTGCCTCTGTGGGCAAACAGGTGTGTGTGTGTGTGTGTGTGTGCCGTCAATAGAAACTCAGTGCCTCTGTGGGCAAACAGGTGTGTGTGTGTGTGTGTGTGTGCCGTCAATAGAAACTCAGTGCCTCTGTGGGCAAACAGGTGTGTGTGTGTGTGTGTGACCCCTTTGCCGTCAATAGAAACTCAGTGCCTCTGTGGGCAAACAGGTGTGTGTGTGTGTGTGTGTGTGTGTGTGTGTGCCGTCAATAGAAACTCAGTGCCTCTGTGGGCAAACAGGTGTGTGTGTGTGTGTGCCGTCAATAGAAACTCAGTGCCTCTGTGGGCAAACAGGTGTGTGTGTGTGTGTGTGTGTGTGCCGTCAATAGAAACTCAGTGCCTCTGTGGGCAAACAGGTGTGTGTGTGTGTGTGTGCCGTCAATAGAAACTCAGTGCCTCTGTGGGCAAACAGGTGTGTGTGTGTGTGTGTGTGCCGTCAATAGAAACTCAGTGCCTCTGTGGGCAAACAGGTGTGTGTGTGTGTGTGTGCCGTCAATAGAAACTCAGTGCCTCTGTGGGCAAACAGGTGTGTGTGTGTGTGTGACCCCTTTGCCGTCAATAGAAACTCAGTGCCTCTGTGGGCAAACAGGTGTCAATAGAAACTCAGTGCCTCTGTGGGCAAACAGGTGTCAATAGAAACTCAGTGCCTCTGTGGGCAAACAGGTGTCAATAGAAACTCAGTGCCTCTGTGGGCAAACAGGTGTCAATAGAAACTCAGTGCCTCTGTGGGCAAACAGGTGTCAATAGAAACTCAGTGCCTCTGTGGGCAAACAGGTGTGTGTGTGTGTGTGTGTGTGTGTGTGTGGCCGTCAATAGAAACTCAGTGCCTTGTGGGCAAACAGGTGTGTGTGTGTGTGTGTGTGTGTGTGCCGTCAATAGAAACTCAGTGCCTCTGTGGGCAAACAGGTGTCAATAGAAACTCAGTGCCTCTGTGGGCAAACAGGTGTCAATAGAAACTCAGTGCCTCTGTGGGCAAACAGGTGTCAATAGAAACTCAGTGCCTCTGTGGGCAAACAGGTGTCAATAGAAACTCTGTGCCTCTGTGGGCAAACAGGTGTCAACAGAAACTCAGTGCCTCTGTGGGCAAACAGGTGTCAACAGAAACTCAGTGCCTCTGTGGGCAAACAGGTGTCAATAGAAACTCAGTGCCTCTGTGGGCAAACAGGTGTCAATAGAAACTCAGTGCCTCTGTGGGCAAACAGGTGTCAATAGAAACTCAGTGCCTCTGTGGGCAAACAGGTGTCAATAGAAACTCAGTGCCTCTGTGGGCAAACAGGTGTCAATAGAAACTCAGTGCCTCTGTGGGCAAACAGGTGTCAATAGAAACTCAGTGCCTCTGTGGGCAAACAGGTGTCAATAGAAACTCAGTGCCTCTGTGGGCAAACAGGTGTCAATAGAAACTCAGTGCCTCTGTGGGCAAACAGGTGTCAATAGAAACTCAGTGCCTCTGTGGGCAAACAGGTGTCAATAGAAACTCAGTGCCTCTGTGGGCAAACAGGTGTGTGTGTGTGTGTGTGTTTTCCTTAGAGAACAGGAAAACACCGATTCTAACTCACCCTAGCCCTCACCTAGGTTCGGGGCTAGGGCGACCTAGAATCGGTGTTTTCCTGTTATCTGACAAGTAAGACTTCAATAACCAAAAAATAACGATTATCTACAAACAAACATACTGTGTAGGATTATTCGTTTTTAATACTAATTTACTAAACTTTTTAGAGAGTAACGTAGGGGAAAGCAGCAGTGGCTGAACGCACCCCATAGAGCAACGTAGAGGAAAAGCAGCAGCCTCTGAACGCACCCCATATACAAACGGTGGGGCAGGACCCGACATGGTCGACACCTGATTACTTACTACGTGACTAGACATAACGATTTCGAACCAACGCCAGTCTTTGTGTTGTGGCAATTAGACACAGCTGCCATCGCGCGATGGGCCGATGTCACAGCTGACTCACATTTCTCTCACTGACTGCTGACCGAGAAGGACGCGTTTACTGTGCTCTTTACTGTGTTTGGTTGTGTTATTTTAACAATGGATCTACTGTGCTTGGTTGTGTTATTTTAACAATGGATAAAAGTTTTACTTTAACTGCATGTTAGAGTATTTGTTAAAAAAGGAACTAGGCGAAGCAATACAATTTTTTTAACATAAAAAAGAGCAAAAACCCCCCTCCCTGAGCATGGCCGACTGTTGATTTAATTTTCATTTGCAGGCGTCACTTTGTGTCGACCATGCTTTCAGGGGGGAAACCCCAGGAGTATATTTGCCCTGGGATTTTTTGGGTGGTGGTGGCTGGCCTCTGGTCTGGAATGGCTGGCCTCTGGTCTGAATGATCCACACACTTATCCTAGCATGTCTTCCACTGAAAGCCAGTTTTGGCCTGCATTATATTTTTATAAGTTTACAAAACTTTGCATAACAGACAGACAGACAAACTCGAGGCAGCAGCAGGGCTACAGAAACCCAACATTAGGCTGACACCCAGTCACTTAAATATGTCAACAGCAAGAAATAATGTTGCGGTCAAACCAAAAATAAATAGGTAGAATTATTTCAGAACTTGGTTTGTTCTCATGTTGTGCATGTGTGTGTGTGTTTGTGTTTGTTTGGTGTGTGTCTGTTTTGGTGTTGGTGTGTGTGTGTGTGTGGTGTGTGTTTGTTTGTGTGTGTGTTGTGTGTGTGTGTGTGTTGTTGTGTGTGTGGTGTGTGTGTGTGTGTGTGTGTGTTGTGTGTGTGTGTGTGTGTGGTGGTGCGTGCGTGCGTGCGGCGCGCGCGTGTCGCGAGCGCACGCGCGCACGTGCACATGTCCTTGAGTCTCTCTCGATGTGTCTGTTACTGAATGTCTAATATTAACAGAGTAAAAACATACTCAGTAAAATCTTTACTATGACAACCTAGTTTCTTCAGCCCATAAACAGCTCAATAGAGCTGAAACGACAAGTGACGAAGAACGGAGATCCGGAGTGGCGACCAACCCGAGAATGTTGTGATTTGGGGTGAATGCTTTGTGGCAGTGCAGTATGATTACAGCATGGTTTCCTCTTGAGCTTCACACTTTACATTGCTTCTAATTGGATAGTACACCGCAGATACATGTGGTTCACAACTGGTTTACATTCGTCACGTGACACGATTGACTTAAGTATTTAAACTCCATCGGATCGACGTCCGTTGAGATCTGAACTGCTGAAGGTCAATAACGTCCCACAAAAATAACAGCATACATGAAACCAGAGCTTGAAACTGTCCGAAGTGACTGCTGTCGTGTTAGGATTGCCCTCATCATCATTTTACTTGAATTAATATTTCACCCAATCACAGGAGGTGCAAAGTAGTCCTGTTATGACGTCCTGTTATGACGTCTGTTATGACGTCCTGCATTGCACACTGACATGCCCATTCTCTGACCCCTTTGCCGTCAATAGAAACTCAGTGCCTCTGTGGGCAAACAGGTGTCAATAGAAACTCAGTGCCTCTGGGGGCAAACAGGTGTCAATAGAAACTCAGTGCCTCTGGGGGCAAACAGGTGTCAATAGAAACTCAGTGCCTCTGTGGGCAAACAGGTGTCAATAGAAACTCAGTGCCTCTGTGGGCAAACAGGTGTCAATAGAAACTCAGTGCCTCTGTGGGCAAACAGGTGTCAATAGAAACTCAGTGCCTCTGTGGGCAAAACAGGTGTCAATAGAAACTCAGTGCCTCTGTGGGCAAACAGGGGTCAATAGAAACTCAGTGCCTCTGTGGGCAAACAGGTGTCAATAGAAACTCAGTGCCTCTGTGGGCAAACAGGTGTCAATAGAAACTCAGTGCCTCTGTGGGCAAACAGGTGTCAATAGAAACTCAGTGCCTCTGTGGGCAAACAGGTGTCAATAGAAACTCAGTGCCTCTGTGGGCAAACAGGTGTCAATAGAAACTCAGTGCTCTGTGGGCAAACAGGTGTCAATAGAAACTCAGTGCCTCTGTGGGCAAACAGGTGTCAATAGAAACTCAGTGCCTCTGTGGGCAAACAGGTGTCAATAGAAACTCAGTGCCTCTGTGGGCAAACAGGTGTCAATAGAAACTCAGTGCCTCTGTGGGCAAACAGGTGTCAATAGAAACTCAGTGCCTCTGTGGGCAAACAGGTGTCAATAGAAACTCAGTGCCTCTGTGGGCAAACAGGTGTCAATAGAAACTCAGTGCCTCTGTGGGCAAACAGGTGTCAATAGAAACTCAGTGCCTCTGTGGGCAAACAGGTGTCAATAGAAACTCAGTGCCTCTGTGGGCAAACAGGTGTCAATAGAAACTCAGTGCCTCTGTGGGCAAACAGGTGTCAATAGAAACTCAGTGCCTCTGTGGGCAAACAGGTGTCAATAGAAACTCAGTGCCTCTGTGGGCAAACAGGTGTCAATAGAAACTCAGTGCCTCTGTGGGCAAACAGGGTGTCAATAGAAACTCAGTGCCTCTGTGGGCAAACAGGTGTCAATAGAAACTCAGTGCCTCTGTGGGCAAACAGGTGTCAATAGAAACTCAGTGCCTCTGTGGGCAAACAGGTGTCAATAGAAACTCAGTGCCTCTGTGGGCAAACAGGTGTCAATAGAAACTCAGTGCCTCTGTGGGCAAACAGGTGTCAATAGAAACTCAGTGCTCTGTGGGCAAACAGGTGTCAATAGAAACTCAGTGCCTCTGTGGGCAAACAGGTGTCATAGAAACTCAGTGCCTCTGTGGGCAAACAGGTGTCAATAGAAACTCAGTGCCTCTGTGGGCAAACTGGTGTCAATAGAAACTCAGTGCCTCTGTGGGCAAAACAGGTGTCAATAGAAACTCAGTGCCTCTGTGGGCAAACAGGTGTCAATAGAAACTCAGTGCCTCTGTGGGCAAACAGGTGTCAATAGAAACTAAGTGCCTCTGTGGGCAAACAGGTGTCAATAGAAACTCAGTGCCTCTGTGGGCAAACAGGTGTCAATAGAAACTCAGTGCCTCTGTGGGCAAACAGGTGTCAATAGAAACTCAGTGCCTCTGTGGGCAAACAGGTGTCAATAGAAACTCAGTGCCTCTGTGGGCAAACAGGTGTCAATAGAAACTCAGTGCCTCTGTGGGCAAACAGGTGTCAATAGAAACTCAGTGCCTCTGTGGGCAAACAGGTGTCAATAGAAACTCAGTGCCTCTGTGGGCAAACAGGTGTGTGTGTGTGTGCCGTCAATAGAAACTCAGTGCCTCTGTGGGCAAACAGGTGTGTGTGTGTGTGACCCTTTGCCGTCAATAGAAACTCAGTGCCTCTGTGGGCAAACAGGTGTGTGTGTGTGTGTGTGTGTGTGTGTGCCGTCAATAGAAACTCAGTGCCTCTGTGGGCAAACAGGTGTCAATAGAAACTCAGTGCCTCTGTGGGGCAAACAGGTGTCAATAGAAACTCAGTGCCTCTGTGGGCAAAACAGGTGTCAATAGAAACTCAGTGCCTCTGTGGGCAAACAGGTGTGTGTGTGTGTGTGTGTGTGCCGTCAATAGAAACTCAGTGCCTCTGTGGGCAAACAGGTGTGTGTGTGTGTGTGTGTGCCGTCAATAGAAACTCAGTGCCTCTGTGGGCAAACAGGTGTGTGTGTGTGTGTGTGTGCCGTCAATAGAAACTCAGTGCCTCTGTGGGCAAACAGGTGTGTGTGTGTGTGTGCCGTCAATAGAAACTCAGTGCCTTGTGGGCAAACAGGTGTGGGTGTGTGTGTGTGCCGTCAATAGAAACTCAGTGCCTCTGTGGGCAAACAGGTGTGTGTGTGTGTGTGTGCCGTCAATAGAAACTCAGTGCCTCTGTGGGCAAACAGGTGTGTGTGTGTGTGTGTGCCGTCAATAGAAACTCAGTGCCTCTGTGGGCAAACAGGTGTGTGTGTGTGTGTGTGTGCCGTCAATAGAAACTCAGTGCCTCTGTGGGCAAACAGGTGTGTGTGTGTGTGTGTGTGTGCCGTCAATAGAAACTCAGTGCCTCTGTGGGCAAACAGGTGTGTGTGTGTGTGTGTGCCGTCAATAGAAACTCAGTGCCTCTGTGGGCAAACAGGTGTGTGTGTGTGTGTGTGTGCCGTCAATAGAAACTCAGTGCCTCTGTGGGCAAACAGGTGTGTGTGTGTGTGTGTGTGTGTGTGTGTGTGTGTGTGCCGTCAATAGAAACTCAGTGCCTCTGTGGGCAAACAGGTGTGTGTGTGTGTGTGTGTGTGTGTGTGTGTGTGTGTGTGTGTGTGTGTGTGTGCCGTCAATAGAAACTCAGTGCCTCTGTGGGCAAACAGGTGTGTGTGTGTGTGTGTGTGTGTGCCGTCAATAGAAACTCAGTGCCTCTGTGGGCAAACAGGTGTGTGTGTGTGTGTGCCGTCAATAGAAACTCAGTGCCTCTGTGGGCAAACAGGTGTGTGTGTGTGTGTGTGTGTGTGCCGTCAATAGAACTCAGTGCCTCTGTGGGCAAACAGGTGTGTGTGTGTGTGTGACCCCTTTGCCGTCATAGAAACTCAGTGCCTCTGTGGGCAAACAGGTGTGTGTGTGTGTGTGCCGTCAATAGAAACTCAGTGCCTCTGTGGGCAAACAGGTGTGTGTGTGTGTGTGTGTATGTGTGTGCCGTCAATAGAAACTCAGTGCCTCTGTGGGCAAACAGGTGTGTGTGTGTGTGTGTGTGACCCCTTTGCCGTCAATAGAAACTCAGTGCCTCTGTGGGCAAACAGGTGTGTGTGTGTGTGTGTGTGTGCCGTCAATAGAAACTCAGTGCCTCTGTGGGCAAACAGGTGTGTGTGTGTGTGTGTTGTGTGTGCCGTCAATAGAAACTCAGTGCCTCTGTGGGCAAACAGGTGTGTGTGTGTGTGTGTGTGCCGTCAATAGAAACTCAGTGCCTCTGTGGGCAAACAGGGTGTGTGTGGTGTGTGTGCCGTCAATAGAAACTCAGTGCCTCTGTGGGCAAACAGGTGTGTGTGTGTGTGCCGTCAATAGAAACTCAGTGCCTCTGTGGGCAAACAGGTGTGTGTGTGTGTGCCGTCAATAGAAACTCAGTGCCTCTGTGGGCAAACAGGTGTGTGTGTGTGTGTGTGTGTGTGTGTGTGTGTGTGTGTGTGTGTGTGTGTGTGTGCCGTCAATAGAAACTCAGTGCCTCTGTGGGCAAACAGGTGTGTGTGTGTGTGTGTGTGTGTGTGTGCCGTCAATAGAAACTCAGTGCCTCTGTGGGCAAACAGGTGTGTGTGTGTGTGTGTGTGTGCCGTCAATAGAAACTCAGTGCCTCTGTGGGCAATCAGGTGTGTGTGTGTGTGTGTGTGTGCCGTCAATAGAAACTCAGTGCCTCTGTGGGCAAACAGGTGTGTGTGTGTGTGTGACCCCTTTGCCGTCAATAGAAACTCAGTGCCTCTGTGGGCAAACAGGTGTGTGTGTGTGTGTGTGTGTGCCGTCAATAGAAACTCAGTGCCTCTGTGGGCAACAGGTGTGTGTGTGTGTGTGTGTGTGCCGTCAATAGAAAACTCAGTGCCTCTGTGGGCAAACAGGTGTGTGTGTGTGTGTGCCGTCAATAGAAACTCAGTGCCTCTGTGGGCAAACAGGTGTGTGTGTGTGTGTGTGTGTGTGTGTGTGTGCCGTCAATAGAAAACTCAGTGCCTCTGTGGGCAAACAGGTGTGTGTGTGTGTGTGTGACCCCTTTGCCGTCAATAGAAACTCAGTGCCTCTGTGGGCAAAACAGGTGTGTGTGTGTGTGTGTGTGTGTGCCGTCAATAGAAACTCAGTGCCTCTGTGGGCAAACAGGTGTGTGTGTGTGTGTGTGTGTGCCGTCAATAGAAACTCAGTGCCTCTGTGGGCAAAAGGTGTGTGTGTGTGTGTGTGTGCCGTCAATAGAAACTCAGTGCCTTGTGGGCAAACAGGTGTGTGTGTGTGTGTGTGTGTGTGTGCCGTCAATAGAAACTCAGTGCCTCTGTGGGCAAACAGGTGTGTGTGTGTGTGCCGTCAATAGAAACTCAGTGCCTCTGTGGGCAAACAGGTGTGTGTGTGTGTGCCGTCAATAGAAACTCAGTGCCTCTGTGGGCAAACAGGTGTGTGTGTGTGTGTGTGTGTGTGTGTGTGTGTGTGCCGTCAATAGAAACTCAGTGCCTCTGTGGGCAAACAGGTGTGTGTGTGTGTGTGTGTGTGCCGTCAATAGAAACTCAGTGCCTCTGTGGGCAAACAGGTGTGTGTGTGTGTGGTGTGCCGTCAATAGAACTCAGTGCCTCTGTGGGCAAACAGGTGTGTGTGTGTGTGTGTGTGTGTGTGTGCCGTCAATAGAAACTCAGTGCCTCTGTGGGCAAACAGGTGTGTGTGTGTGTGTGACCCTTTGCCGTCAATAGAAACTCAGTGCCTCTG
Organism: Conus ventricosus; assembly: GCA_018398815.1. Lineage (NCBI taxonomy): Eukaryota > Metazoa > Mollusca > Gastropoda > Neogastropoda > Conidae > Conus > Conus ventricosus. Next base: position 100,177,254 of record CM031603.1, on the reverse strand, counting down.
TGGGCAAACAGGTGTGTGTGTGTGTGTGTGTGTGCCGTCAATAGAAACTCAGTGCCTCTGTGGGCAAACAGGTGTGTGTGTGTGTGTGTGTGTGCCGTCAATAGAAACTCAGTGCCTCTGTGGGCAAACAGGTGTGTGTGTGTGTGTGTGTGACCCTTTGCCGTCAATAGAAACTCAGTGCCTCTGTGGGCAAACAGGTGTGTGTGTGTGTGTGTGTGTGTGTGTGTGTGCCGTCAATAGAAACTCAGTGCCTCTGTGGGCAAACAGGTGTGTGTGTGTGTGTGCCGTCAATAGAAACTCAGTGCCTCTGTGGGCAAACAGGTGTGTGTGTGTGTGTGTGTGTGTGCCGTCAATAGAAATCCAGTGCCTCTGTGGGCAAACAGGTGTGTGTGTGTGTGTGTGCCGTCAATAGAAACTCAGTGCCTCTGTGGGCAAACAGGTGTGTGTGTGTGTGTGTGTGCCGTCAATAGAAACTCAGTGCCTCTGTGGGCAAACAGGTGTGTGTGTGTGTGTGTCCGTCAATAGAAACTCAGTGCCTCTGTGGGCAAACAGGTGTGTGTGTGTGTGTGACCCCTTTGCCGTCAATAGAAACTCAGTGCCTCTGTGGGCAAACAGGTGTCAATAGAAACTCAGTGCCTCTGTGGGCAAACAGGTGTCAATAGAAACTCAGTGCCTCTGTGGGCAAACAGGTGTCAATAGAAACTCAGTGCCTCTGTGGGCAAACAGGTGTCAATAGAAACTCAGTGCCTCTGTGGGCAAACAGGTGTCAATAGAAACTCAGTGCCTCTGTGGGCAAACAGGTGTGTGTGTGTGTGTGTGTGTGTGTGTGTGCCGTCAATAGAAACTCAGTGCCTCTGTGGGCAAAACAGGTGTGTGTGTGTGTGTGTGTGTGTGTGCCGTCAATAGAAACTCAGTGCCTCTGTGGGCAAACAGGTGTCAATAGAAACTCAGTGCCTCTGTGGGCAAACAGGTGTCAATAGAAACTCAGTGCCTCTGTGGGCAAAACAGGTGTCATAGAAACTCAGTGCCTCTGTGGGCAAACAGGTGTCAATAGAAACTCTGTGCCTCTGTGGGCAAACAGGTGTCAACAGAAACTCAGTGCCTCTGTGGGCAAACAGGTGTCAACAGAAACTCAGTGCCTCTGTGGGCAAACAGGTGTCAATAGAAACTCAGTGCCTCTGTGGGCAAACAGGTGTCAATAGAAACTCAGTGCCTCTGTGGGCAAACAGGTGTCAATAGAAACTCAGTGCCTCTGTGGGCAAACAGGTGTCAATAGAAACTCAGTGCCTCTGTGGGCAAACAGGTGTCAATAGAAACTCAGTGCCTCTGTGGGCAAACAGGTGTCAATAGAAACTCAGTGCCTCTGTGGGCAAACAGGTGTCAATAGAAACTCAGTGCCTCTGTGGGCAAACAGGTGTCAATAGAAACTCAGTGCCTCTGTGGGCAAACAGGTGTCAATAGAAACTCAGTGCCTCTGTGGGCAAACAGGTGTCAATAGAAAACTCAGTGCCTCTGTGGGCAAACAGGTGTGTGTGTGTGTGTGTTGTTTTCCTTAGAGAACAGGAAAACACGATTCTAACTCCCCTAGCCCTCACCTAGGTTCGGGGCTAGGGCGACCTAGAATCGGTGTTTTCCTGTTATCTGACAAGTAAGACTTCAATAACCAAAAAATAACGATTATCTACAAACAAAACATACTGTGTAGGATTATTCGTTTTTAATACTAATTTACTAAACTTTTTAGAGAGTAACGTAGGGGAAAGCAGCAGTGGCTGAACGCACCCCATAGAGCAACGTAGAGGAAAAGCAGCAGCCTCTGAACGCACCCCATATACAAACGGTGGGGCAGGACCCGACATGGTCGACACCTGATTACTTACTACGTGACTAGACATAACGATTTCGAACCAACGCCAGTCTTTGTGTTGTGGCAATTAGACACAGCTGCCATCGCGCGATGGGCCGATGTCACAGCTGACTCACATTTCTCTCACTGACTGCTGACCGGAAGGACGCGTTTACTGTGCTCTTTACTGTGTTTGGTTGTGTTATTTTAACAATGGATCTACTGTGCTTGGTTGTGTTATTTTAACAATGGATAAAGTTTTACTTTAACTGCATGTTAGAGTATTTGTTAAAAAAGGAACTAGGCGAAGCAATACAATTTTTTTAACATAAAAAAGAGCAAAAACCCCCCTCCCTGAGCATGGCCGACTGTTGATTTAATTTTCATTTGCAGGCGTCACTTTGTGTCGACCATGCTTTCAGGGGGGAAACCCCAGGAGTATATTTGCCCTGGGATTTTTTGGGTGGTGGGGCTGGCCTCTGGTCTGGAATGGCTGGCCTCTGGTCTGAATGATCCACACACTTATCCTAGCATGTCTTCCACTGAAGCCAGTTTTGGCCTGCATTATATTTTTATAAGTTTACAAAACTTTGCATAACAGACAGACAGACAAACTCGAGGCAGCAGCAGGGCTACAGAAACCCAACATTAGGCTGACACCAGTCACTTAATATGTCAACAGCAAGAAATAATGTTGCCGGTCAAACCAAAATAAATAGGTAGAAATATATTTCAGAACTTGGTTTGACATAATATTCTTTCTGCTGCTGGCGCAAAGCTAATTAGTTTTGCACACAGCCTACACACGGTGTCAGCCGGCGGCACAGAACCGCTACCCACACTCTGTCACGCGGGCCCGCCCCGTGGCTAATTACAGGTATTACAGGAGCCGCACGAACCACTATACTGTTGCTGCCTGACACCACCTGATACGCCCTGTAATTAGGCCTGCGCGCACAGCGTAGCACACAGTCAATTAGTTGTCAATGCCAACAACCAAACAATGCCACATACTTTGTTGTACATTCTATGTTGACAGCATGTGTCTTGTTATTTTCTCTGTTGGTGTGTGCGTTAACTATACTGGTAAACAAACGGGTGAGTTGAAATGGTAAATAGATATTTGAAAAAAGATAATCTTACCTGTTATTTCCATTCTTCAGGGTGAGCAGGGTTATTTTACTTCCAAGCTGGCTTCATGGCGGGATTCTCTCGAAGTGCAGATTTTATTTTGGTGGTTAGAGAGATGGATTCTGAAATTGTTATTGCTAGTTTTGAAAGTTGTTTGTACTTTCCAAACAGGCGTGTAGTTCTCCTCAGTTTATTTATCCATCGAGAGAATGCTGCAAGTGGGATTCTACAAAGTTACAAAAATTTCTTCTGTTCAATTCACACAGCCTTTCTAACACTTGCTTATGCTAGATAACTTCTTAGATTTTGATTTTCCTTCAGGTGACTTGCGGTGATGATTGTTTCTACTTCTTCAACAGTTTTGTTTTCATCATACTCTGGAATTGCATTCAGTGTGTTTTCAACTAACAGTCTGTCTTCAACCTTCGAAAATCTTAGTTTTTCTAACAGATTTTTTCCTGATAAGTGTATAAACTTTTCACGTTTTTTTTTCCTTCTTGTCGGAAGACAGCAGCAGGTTGCTTTGGTAACTGATTTTTATGTTCTTTGTTGTAACATTCCGCCTCTTTAATTCCTCTTTGCTTCAAAACAGATTGCACTTCTTTCCAATGTTGTTGAATAGCAGCATAATAGTCAAGGTGCTGTTGAATTCTATTGTTGTATTCGTCTATAGGTTCACCAGTGGCTTCATCTTCCCAATCAATAGTTAAGTCTTCTTCATCATCACTGATCACAATTGTTTCTATTTCTTGGCTAAGTCCTGTTGATTGCTCTGGTTTTATTTCTCTAAGTAAGTCAGACTCCTGGGGACTCTCAGATTCCATCTAATTGTACACTTTCTATAACAATTTGTAGACACAAAAACTTAACCACCTTCTCCCCACTCAATCAGAGAACACACTGTGCTGCCAAACTCAGTTGGAGTCGCGAAGAAACGTTCATTGGCCGCACTCCAAAACCGCTCTTGAAGGAGCAACTTTGGCATTAAGCCAAGCGACCCAGCAGAGGCGTTTGTTTACTAGTATAGTTAACGCACCAAACGATCGCACACACCAGGGTTTATGCCCCTGTGATATTGTGTTGTGTGTGTGTGCGATCGTGTTTGTTTATATGCTGTTATCGTTGTTGTTGTCGCTGCTGTCATTGTTGTTGTTTTGTTGTTTTACTGATAATAACTATATTATATTCTGAACATCTGTTTCTTATAAATAATCAAAGGTGCGCGCATGCACACCCCCCACCCCACCCTACCCACCCCCACCCACGCATGCACACACTCAAGTCACTTCTAAGTTCTTACTTAAGTCATCCTTAAGTTCTTAATTAAGTTCTTAATTAAGTTTTTAATTAAGTTACTTCAAGTTCTTAATAAGTTCTTGATTAAGTTCTTAATTAAGTTCTTAATTAAGTTACCTCAAGATTGTAATTAAGTCGTCCTTTAAGTACAACTAAGTTCTTATTCAAGTTATCTTATAATTATCAAAAAAACAATTTATGTTTTTATCTTAAATAGTAGATGTCTAATATAGTACACACACGCCTCAAAAAAACGCGTCATCGTTGAGGATGTCTTGCTTAACGCCCTTGGCGTGAGATTGGTTAGCATAGATCTTAATGAAGTTCTTACATCCTAAGCAACCGCATTGATTACAGTTCTGGTCTATGGAAATGTCTTTTATAGACTCCATGTCTTTATTTATTGACTTCATCATTTTAAACAAATAATAATCCGCCATGGTCTATTTTTATCAAAAAATTTTAAAAAATATTATTCCATCTGAAATGGATGAAAATGATTTTTGGTTGTTGGCGGTGCTGGCGTGCTGTTGTCTTCTTCTGTATTTAGTGGTTCAGATTTTTTTTGGCTGCTTTTGTGTTTGTTGCCATTGGTTATATATTTTATAACCGTAATAACCGCCCCCAGCAGCAGCAATGGCGCCAAAAATGACAACTGTTTTAAGTTCAATATTCCATGAAGACTTTGGTGCCCTTGAATTAACTTGTTCTTGTTCTGGAGCTGGCATTGAATCAACTTGTTTTGGCGTTATGTTTTCATTATGAGTTATATTCTGTGATTGTAACTTTAATTTTCTTTGTCTGTTCAACTCTGCTACTCTTTTTCCTGCTGCAACACGCCCAGGATGCTTTAGCTTTTCACTCGTCACTATCTCTACCTGATTCAGTGTTTTCTGATTCAATGTTTCCTGATTCTGCTGATTTTCCGACTCGTTCATTTTGAAGGGAAATAAAATCTATATGATTAAAAGTAATTAATCCCATGATTAGCGGCGATAACAATGTTCCAAATCTGTAATATAAATCACAGCTTAAAGACTCTAATGATTTTGTTAAAACTGGATCCTGCGTTAAATCATACGTAAGATCTTGTTCAGAATCAATGGGAGCAAATCTACTGACTAGTTTAGTGTACAAACTAAGAACCGTTTGCCCACACTTTTTACCATTCTCGACCCAGCTGCGCTTCATACCTGTTATGATACTTTATAATGTCTTGCGGCGACATCTGTTGAATCTGTTCTATGCTGAATTCAGTTCGAGGAACTGTTTTGTTTTTCCACATGCTGCCAAAGAATACAACCTTTCCTTTTTGGGCATTAATAGCTTGATCATCAACTTCTTCATTTGTAAGTCCAAGACAGTGTAGGCCGCTCTGTAGCTCTAGCAGGTCATCGCTGTTCATGTTTTTATTAATTATTATTATTTTATTTTTTAAAATGAGCACCGAAAAAACTATTGCCAACCTTGTATACCATTCTGCCGTTATTGGTGGCCCTAAGTGTAGGATACTCAATGCTTGGTAAAAAGCCTGTAAAAATAAAACGGCAGATCTTGGCAAACTAGACTTTGAGGATTTAGCAAAGCTAATCGCTATTATTACAGCTTCGTTCGCTACGAAAGATTTTCTAGTTAAGCAAGGAATAATTCCAGAGAATATAAATATGTAAATAAAAATACATTTATAAAAAATGGCTTCACTCGTAATGATGATAGGTGGCGCTGTGGTGAATGCGCTTGCTTTTAGCGGAAGTAATTACGCATTTTAGTAAACTACGGGATGACGGCGAGAGAAAAAGACATAACAAAGCTGTGGAGCAACTAGCTGCAGCACAAGATCGCTATGAAAAGCAGAGAATTGAGCAGTTAGATTTTATTAATAACACACTGAAAAAACAGGGCCATGCAGCTTACACATTTAAAGATGTTGATCAAGCAATAAAACAATATTATCTAGTAACAGGCAAAACGATCGAGACATTGCCCCCACCAAAATTCAGTGACTTTTATCATCCATCAGAAAAACAAAAGATGCAAGAAATCGCGTTTATTGCCTTTGGTATGACCGTTGTCTATTTTGTCGCGCATAATATTGGCTGAATAAAAAATGAACAAAATCTATTATTCACCCAAAGGATATTGGAAGGGAATAACAGCAATTAAAAAGCTAAGCCAAGCAGCGGGAGTCAGTGAACAAACAGCAAAAGAATGGTTATCTAAACAAGCAATCTGGGCAAATTTATTTACCTGCGCCTAGACGAATACAGAGACCACACTTTGTCAATACAACTCCAAACGACACCCATCAAATGGACCTTCTATATTTACCCTCTGATACGATTAGACGAAAAAGAATTTTAAGTACGCACTCACAGTCATTGACATAGCTTCAAGATACAAAGATGCGGAACCATTAACACAAAAGAGTGCTTCTGCTGTTGCTGTTGCCATACAACTGATATACCAACGAGGTCCCTTAACTTATCCTCGCATGATTCAAGTTGATGATGGAAAAGAATTTAAAGGCCAAGTGAATCAATTATTGTTGAAACATAGAGTTACCATTAAAAGAGGCATCCCAGGAGTTCACAGATCACAGGCTTTAGTTGAAAACTTTAACAAACAGTTAGCCGAAAGACTTTTTTCCTACCAGTATCACAGAGAGCTTATTGACAATTCTCGCAACACAGAATGGGTTAGAAGACTGCCCTCAGTTTTGCGCGCAATGAATAATGAAGAATTTAAAGGGCTAAAACCAGTACAAGCAATCAAAAGAAAAACAATAAATGTTGCTGAAGACTCCAGTACAACCAGCAAAACTATTACCGTTTGGTTTAAAAGTAAGGTACCTTTATTTACCGGGGGAAGCAGAAGGGGACATCGCATCAGGGCAACCGATCCAGTTTGGAGTGTTGATCCGTATGAATAAAAAGAATTGTAAAGATGAATCCGCCCGTGTATTATTTACGAGAAACTGGCACAACAAAACAACCAGCTCCTCAAAGATCTTTTGTGAAAGAAGAACTGCAAATAATCCCGCCAGACACAGTTCCGCTTTAATTATTTTACGGTTCTATAATGTCAGTTGCATATGAAAACTCTGGATTAACAAACACACGTTTTGTGTTTGTTCTATCTAATGACTTCTTTGTTACAACAGTTGTGTTGATCTCATGTAGATTAGATCGCAGTTTTACGTTGTCATGATGAAAAGTCTTATTGTTAAACAACGCTTCTTTGTAGTTGTCATGTGATATGCTCGACTGCACAACACTGCGAGATATTCCCTTTGCTTTCTTAATGGTTTCTCCTGGCTCGAAATACTGTACATTTTTTACCTTAACCCCACTACTCCTTGATCACCTTTCCAGATAATTCATCCTTCATCTTTCCTAAAACCTTCTTGTTAGTAATTGAATGCAAAGGCGAATCTTTAGGATAATCGGATGTGTCATACATCCACTCGCTCCTTTAGCTACTTCTATTTTCATGTCTTTATAGATGTCTTCAGTAGGGATATCTATAACAAACTATCTGTATCTGTGTAAAGTACTCTGGACTCTGGATACAAGGGTTTAAAGTAGTCATAAAGAAATTCTAACATCAAAAGCTTTGATAATTCTAAAACAGTAAACCCAATAAATACAGGTTTGTCCAATTTGACTTCTTTTTTTTCATCATTATGCCAAAAAGCTGATCATGAAATCTTCTGAAGTCCTGATAATTAGGTTTTGAAGTCAGCTTAATTGCTTCGTTCTCTTTGGTGACCATCTGACATCTTTACGTTTGTGCGGATTCTCCATATGTCTTTCCGAAACAACTGTTGTTCATCAGCTTGAAAAAGTCTTTTTCTGAAGCATCTGCGGATTTAGTTCTGAGATCAGTGTTCTTCATGATGTATGGTTTCATGAACTGTTCTTGATCAAAAGCGATTATACGATGAACAGCTGTCAACTTCAAACCATGTCTTAAATAAAATTGTAGAAGTCTGTAATGGCAGACATAATTTTTTTTGCCTCGAAGATTAGGCACAAGTTTAGGCGGCTCTCTTGGATTCATCTTTAGACTTTCTGCTGCTAATGGATAGTCATTATGCAGGTCATGGAGTTCATGAGGATATTCTAAATCAACTTCTAGAATGTATCCACGCTGGTGACCAGCGTCAAACTGCCCAACCACTTTAATGCCTTTTGAATATTTTTCGGATCGCCGCCTGTGTACATTTTAAAGTTACGTAATGGAAGTGATTGCGCCATTGCCCAAACATACAGATTGTTTGCATCTAAATACATAAGATAGTTAGACCTTTTACTCGGATCATAGTCGTCCAAGTATTTGTTGTTTGCTTTACAGTAATGATGCGACGCCATACTAATTCCACCACGCAACCCGTTTTCAATCATCTGAATCATTGGTAGGTCAGACAATAAATCAATCTGTACTCCAGTAAACTTTAAGAAAGCATCCAACTCATCCCGGGCGCAGAAATGTAATGCGCAGGATCCAGGCTATAATGTTTCATGCAGGTCTTTCTATAATTTTCAAAATATCCGCCAACAAACATGTATCAGCCATTAAGTAGGAGTCATGATAGTCTCCCATCGTTTTACACTCTAACTTCTGCCACGCATCTTGAGCATGCTGGTAATCAGAATCACTGATGTTCTTTCCTCTGAGACTAGAAAGAACGCGCCTTTAGGTGGAAGTGTATCTTCATCAAACCTTTCCCAACTGTTCATGTACTCATAAGGGTAAAACACCCTTTCTAACGAGAGTTGGGTCAAAATATTCTTCCGTTATTGGGCAGGACTTTAAGGACATAGCCAGTGACTCTAATGATCCCATCATGTGCTGCATGAGTCATAAAAAGACATGTTATTTAAAGTGAAGCACATGTACTTTTCTGATGACTGTGCGATGCATGACACCCTGAAGGCATCGTCCACTGCTTTCATTATAAGATGAGAGTCGTAACCTCGCAAGTTGTGAAAGAATACAGGCAGCTTCCATGTCTTAGGATCAAACTTTAGTTGAAGATTGCATTTACTGTGCGCTGCTCCTCTGAACTTTCCATAATGTGTCATGGTCTCTTACTGTTGGATTTGCTGCATCTGATGAGAGGCCTAAACCACAAATCCAACAGTGAGTGGGTAAGTCATACTGTTCTTGGTCTTCGGGCACCATTATGATTTCAGATAAATTCAGATTATTAGAACAATCATTAACGCACTTGCTGCATGCGTTGTAAAAATCTTCTAGCCGCATTTGGGCCTCTGTATAATTCTGGTGCTGAATGAGCGCCATCCGACCTAACAATAATGAAGGCAAATGAACAAATCTGATGATTACTCATTAAGACTGTTTTTCGAAGTTTTTGTGCGCTGGCCTTCATAAGGAACAATAGCGACTCAAAGTCTGCGTAAAAGTATGGAGAATTTTGCAGCCGTTTCCAGTTCTTAAAAACTGCTTTAGATCCGGGCGGGGGCCGAATTATTGTTAATACTCAATGCTTGGTAAAAAGCCTGTAAAAAATAATACGGCGTCTTGGCAAACTAGACTTTGGGATTTCCCAAAGCTATCGCTATTATACAGCTTCGTTCGTACGAAAAGATTTTCTATTTAAGCAAGGAATAATTCCGAGATAAAATGTAAAATAAATCATTTATAAAATGGCTTCACTGAATGATGATAGGTGGCGTTTGTGTGATTGCGCTTGCTTTTAGCGGAAGTAATACGCATTTAGTAACTACGGGATGACGCGAGAGAAAAAGACATAAAAAGCTGTGGAGCAACTAGCTGCTGCAAAAGATCGCTATGAAAAGCAAGAGAATTGAGCAGTTAGATTTATTATAACACACTGAAAAAACAGGGCCATGCAGCTTACACTTTTAAAAGTGTGATAACTTAAAACAATATTATCTAGTAACCAGCAAACCGATCGAGACATTGCCCCCCCAAAATCGTGACTCTTTATCATCCATCAGAAAACAAAAAAGTCAAGAAATCGCGTTTTATTTGCCTTTGTTTATGACCGTTGTCTATTTTGTCGGCTTATATTGCTGATTAATAAAAAATGACAAAAATCTATTATTCCCCAAAGGATATTGGAAGGAAAATACAGCAATTAAAAAGCTAAGCCAAGCGCGGGAAGTCAGTGAACAAACACAAAGAATGGTTATCTAAACAAGCAATCGGGAAAAATTTATTTTCCCTGCCCCCTGCCGAATACAGGACCCCACTTTGCAATACAACTCCAACGACACCCTCCAAAATGGGACCTTCTATATTTCCCCTCTGATACGATTAGACGAAAAAGATTTAAGTACGCACTCACAGTCATTCATGCTTCAAGATACAAAGATGCGGACCATTAACACAAAAAGGGGTTGCTTTGCTGTTGCTTTTTGCATTACAATGATATACAACGAGGTCCCTTAACTTATCCTCGCATGATTCAAGTTGATGATGGAAAGAATTTAAAGGGCCCAAGGAATCAATTAAATTGTTGAAAACATAGAGATTCCATAAAAGAGGCATCCCGGGTTCACAGATCACAGGCTTAGTTGAAAACTTTAACAAACAGTTAGCCGAAAGACTTTTTCCTACCAGTATCACAGAGGCTTTATTGACAATTCTCGCAACACAGAATGGGTTAAAGGAAGACTGCCCTCGTTTTGCGCGCAATGAAAAATGAAGAATTTTAAAAGGGGCCCCTAAAACCAGTACAAGCAATCAAAAAGAAAAACAATAAATGTTGCTGAAGACTCCAGTACAACCAGCAAACTATTACCGTTTGGTTTAAATGTAAGGTACCTTTTTTTTCCGGAGGGAAGCAGAAGGGGCACTCGCATCAGGGCAACCGATCCAGTTTGGAGTGGTTGATCCGTATGAAAAAAAAAAGAATTGTAAAGATGAATCCGCCCGTGTATTATTTACGAAAAAACTGGCACAAAAAAACAACCAGCTCCTCAAAGATTTTTGTGAAAGAAGAACTGCAAATAATCCCGCCAGACACGTTCCGCTTTAATTATTTTACGGTTCTATAATGTCCAGTTGCTATGAAAACTCTGGATTAACAAACACACGTTTTGTGTTTGTTCTATCAAATGACTTCTTTGTTACAACGGGTTGTGTTGTTTTTATGTAGATTTAGATCGCAGTTTTACGTTGTATGATGAAAAGTCTTATTGTTTAAACAACGCTTCTTTGTAGTTGTCATTGTTGCTCGACTGCCAAACACTGCGAGATAATTCCCCTTTGCTTTCTTATTGGTTTTCTCTGGCTCGAAATACTGTACTTTTTTACCTTAACCCCACATACCCCTTGATCACCTTTCCAGATAATTCATCCTTCATCTTTCCTAAACCTTCTTGTTTGAAAATTAAATGCAAGGCGTCTTTAGGATAATCGGATGGTCATACCATCCACTCGCCCCTTTTACGCTACTTCTATTTTCATGTTTTATAAAAGGTCTTCCATTTGGGCTTCTAAAAACAAAACTATCTGATCTGTGTAAAGTTACTCGGGGACTCTGGATACAAGGGTTTAATTTAGTCATAAAGAATTCTAACATCAAAAGCTTTGTTTAATTTCTAAAACAGTAAACCCAATTAAATACAGGTTTGTCCAATTTGACTTTCTTTTTTTTCATCATTATGCCAAAAGCTGATCATGAATCTTCTGAAAGTCCTGATAATTAGGTTTTGAAATCAGCTTAATTGCTTGTTTCTCTTGGTGGACCAATCTGACATCTTTACGTTTGTGCGGATTCTCCATAGTCTTTCCCAAAAATGTTGTTCATCAGCTTGAAAAAGTCTTTTTCTGAGCATCTGCGGATTTTTGTTCTGAGATCAGTGTTCTTCATGATGCTATGGTTTCATGAACTGTTCTTGATCAAAAGCGATTTTTACGATTGAACAGCTGTCAACCTTTCAAACCATGTCTTAAATAAAATTGTAGAAAAATCTGTAATGGCAGACATAATTTTTTTTTGCCTCGAAGATTAGGCACAAGTTTAAAGGGGGCTCTTTGGATTTCATCTTTAGACTTTCTGCTGCTAATGGATAGTCATTATGCAGGTCTTGGGGTGTTCATGAGGATTTTCTAAATCAACTTCTAGAATGTATCCACGTGGTGACCCAGCGTCAAAACTGCCCAACCACTTTAAAGCCTTTTGAATATTTTTCGGATCGCCGCCTGTGTACATTTTTAAAATTACGTAATGGAAGTGATTGCGCCATTGCCCAAAATACAGATTGTTTGCATCTAAATACATAAGTTTGTTAGACCTTTTACTCGGATCATAGTCGTCCAAGTATTTTTTGTTTGCTTTTCAGTAATTTTATGCGGCCATACTAATTCCCCACGCAACCCGTTTTCAATCATCTGAATATTGGTTGGTCAGACAATTAAAAACAATCTGTACTCCAGTAAACTTTAAGAAAGCATCCCCAAATCATCCCGGGGCGCAGAAATGTAATGCGCAGGATCCAGGCTATAATGTTTCATGCAGGTCTTTCTATAATTTTCAAAATATCCGCCAACAAACATGTATCAGCCATTAAGTAGGAGTCATGATAGTTCCCATCGTTTTACACTCTAACTTCTGCCACGCATCTTGAGCATGCTGGTAATCAGAATCACTGATGTTCTTTCCTCTGAGACTAGAAAAGAACGCGCCTTTAGGTGGAAGGTATCTTCATCAAACCTTTCCAACTGTTCATGTACTCAAGGGTAAACACCCTTTCTAACGAGAGTTGGGTCAAAATATTCTTCCGTTATTGGGCAGGACTTTAAGGACATAGCCAGTGACTCTAATGATCCCATCATGTGCTGCATAGAGTCATAAAAGACATGTTATTTAAAGTGAAGCACATGTACTTTTCTGATGACTGTGCGATGCATGACACCCTGAGGCATCGTCCACTGCTTTCATTATAAGATGAGAGTCGTAACCTCGCAAGTTGTGAAAGAATACAGGCAGCTTCCATGTCTTAGGATCAAACTTTAGTTGAAGATTGCATTTACTGTGCGCTGCTCCTCTGAACTTTCCACTAATGTGATCATGGTCTCTTACTGTTGGATTTGCTGCATCTGATGAGAGGCCTAAACCACAAATCCAACAGTGAGTGGCTAAGTCATACTGTTCTTGGTCTTCGGGCACCATTATGATTTCAGATAAATTCAGATTATTAGAAACAATCATTACGCACTTGCTGCATGCGTTGTAAAAATCTTCTAGCCGCATTTGGGCCTCTGTATAATTCTGGTGCTGAATGAGCGCCATCCGACCTAACAATAATGAAGGCAAATGAACAAATCTGATGATTACTCATTAAGATGTTTTTCGAAGTTTTTGTGGCGCTGGCCCTTCATAAGGAACAATAAGCGACTCAAAGTCTGCGTAAACTACGTATGGAGAATTTTGCAGCCGTTTCCAGTTCTTAAAACTGACTTTAGATCCGGGCGGGGGCGTAATTAGTTCCGTATTACAGTCTACAGAACTTTTACAATGTTTTATATGTTCAAGCGCGGCTGGAACGGATGGCATTCTTGTTAAACATTTTCTACAGAATTCTTGTTTATGCCCAATTTTTGAAGTATGGGCCAATAATCTACTCATTGTGCGTATCAATGTGTAATGCGGTAGCCCCGCTGGTGAAAACTTTAGTAGTAAGTCAACATGATTTTTGTCTGGCCCGCCAATCGTTGGACTGTTCTTGGACACTTTAATCGGCTGTAGATTTGTTTCCTCATCCCATGTGTAGATATTGACAGTTATTGGTTTGTTTTGTTCTTCAAACTGATCAATTTGTTCTACACTCACAGGAAAGGATATTCCACTAAAGTTAAGATTATTGATGTAAGGGTGATAGTTAGACACTTTTTCTGCGTTTTTGCGGGCGTGATGCAGCCTTGCGAGAACACACCACATAAAACATTTGTTGTCTGTATTCTTTATGTTTAGAACTGCTCTTTTCGCAACTAATGCTGGAGGTAGTGGAATGTAAGCCTTGCCTACAATCGGCGCATACTTAGCCTGTTTTAATCTGATCTCTAAGACTTCGCCCTCTGACCAACCAGAGCCTCTCATTTTGGCTTCTTCAGCGGCGCATCAAACTGTGTAAGCAGCTGGTCTGCCCAACCGGGTGTTAAGTCATTAGAGGAAAGAATAGTCTGTTGTTTAGTTGAGCCCCAGACTTCTAGGTTTTCTTCATTTATTGTTACATAATCGATTAAAACAGCTAACATTACTTTAACCGGTGGGTCTATTGTTAGTTTACCCGGAACTTGAGAAATAGCATGAGCAACACTTGCCCGTACGCTTGCTGGATCAATGACTTCTAAATCAATATCATTCAGTGCTCTTGATAAATCTTCTTGCATTGCTTCAAACAATTCGTCTGGACCTTCATATATTTTATCCATGCTGAGTTTCTTTTCTAACTCAAAATATTTTTTTTAAATCAAAAAAATAATTAATCAATATCGATAGTCTTTTTGTGCTTGGACTCATAAACTAAAGTATAACACCCTTTGGCGTTGTTAATGTGAGCTGTTTAGAACAGAGTTTAATGTTTCGTTTACTTTTTTTAAGCATTCCTTTTTTATCTGCTCGGGGTCTGGCTGTTGAGAAAAACTTGTCCTCGCCTTTCTTTGAAGATCAAACTTTTGTCTTTTGTAGTCATCAAAATCGGCCTGTAAACGATTAAATTCTTCATCCGTGATGTTTGAGTCAGCTAGTGCTTTATTTATAATCAGCTTAAAGGAACTAAGTTTAGCTGTTATTAGTTGAACTATAGCTGTGTGCTTTTGGAGTTTAGTTTTTATTTTTTTGCTGGCAGCACCTACGGCTAATGAACACAGGCCGAGAGCTAAAGACAAACCGCCTAGAGGTAAAGCTGCGGGGGGCACCAACACCTGTTGCTAAGAGACCAACACTTGTCCCTGCTGATAGAGCACTTATAGTCGATGCTCCAGTATTAACATAGGTAACAGCATTAAAGGCAGCAGAATACCTTCGTTTGGCTTTGCTGTATTTTGAAAGGTCCTGCTCTAGTTTTTGTTGCATTTGTGTAATGTTTGTTAATCTAAAGGTTTTATGCCGGGGGTTTCTACTATCTCTTCTCTTGGCGACTCTGGCGCTGTAGGTACTTTTGGATAAATCTCAACAGACATGCTTTTTAAAAATGAAAAAATAATTTAGTATACTACTTTTTTTAATCTGTTATCTTCAATATTCAGCTGCGCATCATATAATAAAAACAAATGTACATTAAGTGGTTTATCGACATCTTTTTCTTTCTCAATTTGAATGTTTATTACGTTCTTAACCTCTCTCCCACTTCCATGCAACTCATTATCCTCTGTTGACCTTAGGTCAATCCATAAACCGTATTTTGATGTTAAATAATCGTCAAGCCTAACACTGTGAAGATGTAGATCTTTAGACACAAGGTCTGCTGTTGGACTTCTACCCCTCCCACCACCAAAATTATTTTGTTATTTCGTCAAAATGCTGATAAGGTCTAAGCCCGCTAGCGTAGATTTGGTTAGGGCTACCCTCAATCGAACATTGTACTTTCGTTATTTTTGGATTAATAAACTTTTCACTTGCTCTTTTGAATGTTCTTCATCTTCACACAGCAATAAAATACCTTTAAGTGATCTTGCTGCGAAGTTAAGATTAAAATTCCATATAGTGTCTGCCTTGCTTTTAGGATATGTTGTATGATAATGCACTCTTTCGTAATATATTTCTAATTTTGACTGATATTGCTGCTCAATCTGCCTTGCTAAATGGGGGGTTGCTAACAACGTCAAACTCTAATGTGATGTCAGAAATGCTGTACATTGCTTCGGTGTCTGTAGATAGAATAACACGTTTGTATTCATTAAAAGTTAGTTCGTATGACAATCTGTCTTTTAATGCTCCTTGAAAGTATGGGGCATGCGCTTTTAACAACTCAAATCTAGGGAATAGAAAAGCGATTTCCATACGCAAAATTTAGAGCTAAAGCCTTTTTGCTGCTTTTAGCATCTTGGTCGAGTTCGGCGCCTATTCTAAGTTTTAGTGCTTCTTCATTTCCGATTCCTTGAAACGCAAGATCTTCCCTTTCATTCGCGGTTAGCCATAGATCAGAATAGGTTAAAATATGTCTGCATTATGTAAAGAAAATACTTCTTGCCCCTCAAGTTTTATAGAAAATTTTCTTAACGATTGCCCGTCCCAAATTCTGGACAACTGATCTCTTTGGGTGTGTTGTTGAAGCGAGTTCTGTTTTAAAAGTAAGTCGCGCAGAGCCTGGCACAATCACTTCATCCGCTCCTAGGTCTGGAAATTTAACAGTAGAATTTGATCCGCATCATAGTAGATGGATTATTTGGAACAGTAATATTCCGTTTATTTCCCTGCACGCCAAGGGGTTCTTTCAGTTTTCTATGCGGGTTAAGAATCGAGCCATATACTTCTGACATTTTTATAAAACAAAATAAAAAGTTAATTATTTAAAAACATGGCAGGAATTGAAGATGAAGATTATGATATTTCTGATCTTGGAGACGACATGAGTGATTCTCCTTTTGAGCGGCATCAATTAGGGCCCCCCCCATTGCGGGATGAATTAGAAGGGGCGCAAAGACGTGAATTAACAGAAAGTAAGGTCAGATCATTATACCAAATTTTTAGAACTAGAACAACCCGAAACTATATACCCTGATGATTTTGAACTAAAAGATAACCATTTGTATTTTAGAAACGACAAAGGAGAACGTGTCCCGCTTACGGAATAAACGAGACGCATCAAAGTTTGTAGGCATAACTACAATTAAACACGGGCTCCGTGTGAGCGAGCAGAATCGCCTTGGCTTTACTGAACCAAAATTAGGTCCAGATAAAGTTGCTAAAGTTCAAAACACACAACAAAAACTCCCAACAGATAACCAAATACAAACCACGCCACATGAAGATTTAATTCAAACAGTGGACGAAGTAAGAAATACAGTAGCAGAACTCCCTGAAGAAACAGTATTTACTGATAGAGAAAGATTAGGCCTTGATCGTACTTTAAGAACCATCAAAGGCGAATTAACAAACAATGTAGCAAAACTAGGTGAACTAGATGGGCATATAAAAAGAAAAAAGAAAAACTCGCTGAGGCTGACGACGCCAACTTAGGGCGTGGTGTTAAAGAAAGAATAACCCAAAGACTAAAAGATCTTGAACAAGAGAGATCAGCAAGACTAGAAGCGATGACTACTAACCGAGACCAATTACGAACCCAAGTGAATAGAATAAGAGAAACTATCCGAAAAATTTTATATGAAGACTCAACGCTAGCAGAACGAATACGAACGCTGTTTAGAGAGCAAGGAGTCACATTAGCAAGCGTTATAACGGCCTTAGGATTTGCAATAAGTACACTGGTGATGGCTATTGCAGGTGGTGGCGGAGGGCAAAGTTCAGTGCCTCCGCCGCCATCGCCTGATAAATCATGGGTAAAAAAACAACTTGATCATCTTGCGAGTTTTATAAAAAAATTAGCTGGTAAAGCTATAGACTCTTTACCCGGTATATTAGGGAGTATCGTTAGCTGGCTTTTGTCTACTGCAAGCAAAGTAGTTGGCTTTATGGCCGAGCACTTATGGGCATTAGTTCTCTTAATAGTTGGGTTATTATTTAGCAAGATAAAGACCAAGTAATCCTAGGGCAGTTAATCCAACAACAAGTGCTGTCTTTTCATATTCATGGTCATTAATTTTTACTTCAACAGTCTTTGGGCTTTGGACTCGGGGATTGGATGACTTAATCTTGGGTGTTTTTTTATTGTTTGAATATTACTGGCCCAGAATTTTATGTCGTTTTTCCCAACCTTCTGTTCATTGCCTGCTATAAGAATTTCATTATTGTAGTTTATTATGTACCTATCTGGAGTCTGAGGTCAGAAGGCAGCATGTATAAACCAGTGCCAACAGCAAAGTCTACTTTCGATCTTGCAAATTGTAAAAATTTTGGTACCTTTTTATACTTGAAGGTAAATCAACTGTAGAATTAATGGCGTCCTCTAAATTTGCTAAGTATTGTTTTTGTGCGTCAAAGCCAGTAGAAGGATCAGTTATGCTCGATCTTGCCTGTGCTTGCAAACCTAGCAAACACCAAACGTAAGTACGAATAGAGTCGTTATTCGTTCTATTCCGCTTTAGTTAGGCCCTCAGATGTGCCTAAGATAAATGTTGTCCATGCTGTTTTATGCTCTTGCTCTATGGACCCTAGGTGAACAGCCGTGCCTGAAGAGAAAGATGTGTAAGGAGGATTCCAGTCATAGTTATACTTTCTGTGCACGCCCCAAAATAAGGGTGCCTAAGCCATGATTAAGATCCGACTTTTGTCTAAAGTCTGTCTTGACGTTAATATTGAATTCGTTACAGATCCTTTCAAAAGCCTTCATGTTTATTCTGTTGCTGAATGGATTAAACGGTTTGTCATTTGGTAATGGCGCTTGCAGTTCAGTCAAAATGCGTCTGAAGGTGTAATAAAAATGAAATCTGTACACTGACCTCACCAAAGGATCGGGATGATTTAAGTGATCAGCATACGCCACTCCACACCCAGTTGATGCACAAAACACAGCAAAGTTTAACTGGTTCTGATAAAACTGCATCGGATGACTAAACCCACTTTTGCGATGTAGTCTTTTTTAATAGGAGGGTTAAGATATTTGGCCAATGGAGTACTCACCTTTACTTTAAAGGCGTCAGACTGAGTCACAGAAATGTCAAGAGTATCAGTTGCTATATTTTTAAGATTGTAGTGCGGCCCAACAGAAATTTTGCATCTTTAGTATATTTGAACGCACTCATTTTTATTTCGTTTAAAAAATGTTTGTAACAATAACAACCCAAGGACCGTCCTTTGTCTTTAGAACATGCTAATTTAGAACGATTGCGGAACCAAAATGGTCGCACTTCATGAAATATTCTACAAAGTCCTATGGTTTAATATAAGCAAAGCCAAGGAGAACAATAAGATTCAAAAATTTGATAATAGTGGAAACTTAGTTGGCGGTTAACCATACCTGATGGTTATTACGGGTTTTGCTCACTAAAAGAAGCAATGAGTAACTTTGACATTACTCTCAAACTTAACAATGCAAATTTGACAACAATGTTAACATTCAAACCCGAAAAAGAAAAAGTAGGTTACTATTTTGATGTAGAGCTAGCTAAAATGTTAGGTTTTACAACAGACAATCATAGATTTATAGTTACACAAAACAAAAACTACTTATGAGGGAGAAAATCCGCTCGATCTTTCATTACATTCATTACTCTATGTTCATTTAGATGAGCTGAGCACTGATGAAAACTTATATAATGGAAGGCCCTCACTGTTTTAAGAGCTTTTCCGTCAGGGAAAGCTGCATATTGCGATTATGAAATTACACAATTCCCTAATTTACAGTTTAAAAGATTAGTTTTGTGAGAGGGTCAGATCATTTAATATAAAGATCCTAGACAAAACAGGGGAAGTTGTAAAATGTGATAACCTGCACATTGTTTTGGAAATAAATAATTAGTTGTACTAAAAAATAATGTCGCGTGGGCCAGAAGAATCGGGAGTTACATTAGCGCCTGTGAGGTGTATACTTTAGAATTAAAAGACCTTGCAGACGTTGTAGACTTTGAACAAAATGGTGAGATAGGCGTTTTGTATGGTTTTGAGTACACTAAAGATGGTGATTATAAACGCAAAGAGGTTGGCGACAACAAAAAGTTTCCTAAACTAGAGCACTGCGCAATCTAGAAGCAAATAATGTTGGCCAGTATGAATAAAATAGTTCGAAAACCTGACCTCAAATGGCATTTAGAACCATATTTAGAATGGGAAATAAAATTTGAATTCATAAGCCCATTTACATTTTTTAGCAGTCAAAAAAGTTTCAGAAAAGCATTCAACTCAGGTCCTTTACATGTAAGTCTTATGCCAGATGACAATAGTCGAAAAGAAAATTGAAATAACACCGTATGGGAAAAAACAGTACATCCTCCACAGAAGAGAAACGGTTTTAAAAGATGCGTCTACAAAATTACAATTCATTCCGCAAATGAAATTAGGAGACACGTTCACAATGATATTTGAATTTCTGTCTTAAAAGATAAGGAGAAGGATGGGGTTGTGGGCGTTAGTGACGTCCTTTTTAAAGGAATTCTAATTAGCTGGCAAAACTTAGACGTTGACAGTCTTAAAGTTACTGTCGTCATTCTTCACAATGGTGAGGATATTAAGGTCATAACAACAAGCAAAAAAATCAATATTAGTCTAAATAGAAACAATCTTACAGCACTGAATTGGATTAATCTTACACATTTAGACCTTATAGGATTTTATTATACTGAACAAGTTTTAACAGAGAGCATGATAAAAACAATAACTGGATTAGATTAAGTTCTGTTATAAAACTATGGAGCAGTTAAACTTTATGACAAAAACCCCTCATTGTTCATTAATTTGTGGACAAACTGGTTGTGGAAAAAACAATATTTATCCTCGACCTGTTACAAACAGTTTATCGTTATAATTTTGATCATATTGTGATTTTCTGCCCAACACTTAAATGGAACAAAGCATATCATGATAGAAGGGGTTTATTGGACTGATGATAACATATTTTTAGTTAATCCTAGCAATAAACTGAGTGAGTGTCTAGAACGCTTTTTTATATTGTTTGAAGGAACGCAGACACTATTTATTATAGATGACTGTTCAGCAGAAAGAGACATAGTTAAAAAGAGAAACACTTTGTCGAAACTAGCTTTCAGTGGAAGACATGCTGGGATAAGTGTGTGGATTTTATGTCAGAAATATAACTCTGTTTTAAAAGACTTTAGAGAACAATTAAAGACTGTAGTTTTATTTCACATGAAAGACAGAGATGCGTTTGATGAATGTTTGCGTGAAAATGATGTTATTGAAAATGATCAGGAAAAACATAGGATTAAGCAAAAAACTAAAATCTGAAAAGTTTAGTAAATTAGTATTAAAAACGAATAATCCTACACAGTATGTTTGTTTGTAGATAATCGTTATTTTTTGGTTATTGAAGTCTTACTTGTCAGAGAACAGGAAAACACCGATTCTAGGTCGCCTAGCCCCGAACCTAGGTGAGGGCTAGGGTGAGTTAGAATCGGTGTTTTCCTGTTCTCTTCCTTCAACAGTACACAAAGCCTGGGCGGTACGGTGACGTTCACTGGGAAACACGTCAGAGAGAGAGGGCGTGGTAGTCATCTCTCCCACGCAGCTAAAAAAAACACACAAAAAACCCGATGATAAGACGACACGCGTTGACAGACACAGCAACCTGTCAGTACACACACTAGGAGCGGTCAAACTCCACCCTTTTTTTCCTTCACGTCAGTCACAATGTACCGCGGTATCTCTGCACGCAATGCAGCAGGTTCACGCCCTTTAGTCTACCCCCCCCCCCCCCCTTTCCCTTCTGCTTCTGATGTGCCTGTCTGAATGGATTCCCTCTGACTTGTCAAACCGTACTGTCTGTAACGTGACGATCACTTCAACCACGGTGACATGGGGGTGGTCGACTTTTTATTTGCGACACTGCTCTGGGAAGCGACGTCATTGTTGAAGCCGAGTCAGTCGTGTAACCCAATCGCTGTCTCTCTCAGGGCATACGATCACGTGACCAGAGTGTAGGTTTCATTGGCGAAGACTGGGATGACCTTCGCTTGACGTTCCACACAGACATGGCAGGTGGCAAGGTCCACGGTGCTGACAGTCCAGGAACTGTTGCCCGCTTGGCTGTGTCCTGTTCACCCTCCCCTGCCTCACTCCACATTGCCTGTCATTCTAACGTTATACATGTTGTCAGCGTATTTTTACGGTGGTTGGAAGAAGAAGGGAGGAGCAGGGTGGGGAGGAAGTGAGGGTGGAGGGAGGTGAGGCGTGGTGGACTGGTTGTCTTGTTTGGTTCTGAAGCTAACAGTGGGGAAGTCCAACCACTCGTGGTGGACTGGTTGTCTTGTTTGGTTTTGAAGCTAACAGTGGTGAAGTCCAACCACTCGTGGTGGACTGGTTGTCTTGTTTGGTTTTGAAGCTAACAGTGGTGAACTCCAGCCACTCGTGGTGGACTGGTTGTCTTGTTTGGTTTTGAAGCTAACAGTGGTGAAGTCCAACCACTCGTGGTGGACTGGTTGTCTTGTTTGGTTTTGAAGCTAACAGTGGTGAACTCCAGCCACTCGTGGTGGACTGGTTGTCTTGTTTGGTTTTGAAGCTAACAGTGGTGAAGTCCAACTACTCGTGGTGCCCTGGTTGTCTTGTTTGGTTTTGAAGCTAACAGTGGTGACCTCCAACCAGTCGTGGGGTGGAAGGTCAACAGGTTGACCACACTGTCCACCAGCACTGGCCGGCATAGCGGAGTACCTGACTCAGCTCAGGGAGGGTTCAGGCGGGGGAAGGAATGGACGGTGCTGTCTACCAACATGTCGGACCCTGGCCACGACCATTCTCTGAAAGGTCACTAACCTGACTGTCAGTAGGCTGTGGGACTTCCACTTTCCTTTTTTTTCCTTTTTGAAACAAAGGAGAGAGAGAGAGAGAGAGAGAGAGAGAGAGAGAGAGAGAGATTTTCGTGTATTTTCATGCCTACTTAAGTTTCAATCTACTCCTAGGAACAGATGGATTTGTGGAAGTAAATCAATTAGAAGAATGTTGCTGCTCAATTGCTTGCTCTCACTTAGTGAAAGAGGACAAAATTTAACAGACAGCAAGGGTCCAAGGACCCACCTAGGGCCCACCTAGGTTCTGGCTAGATTCAGCTTGTCCAAGCTGGAGCTAGCTAGAACCTAGGTAGACCCTAGTACCCTTGCTGTTAGGGAAGGTACATGTAACTTGTGACGACAACACTTACACACCAACCAAACGGGGTCATCATGCAGAATTTGTTCAACTATCATTTTTTAAATCAATCGATCACACAAGTTCATACAAGTTTAGAACATAGGCTACAAACCGTCAGGTTACGGATGACGTGTGCTGCAGTGAACACGTGTATTTACGTCAATCCAGATGCGTCTTATTCTTTGAATTCTTTTATCGCTTTTGTACTGCCACATTATTTTACATGTTTACATGGTGAATTGTATTTGTAATGATTTGTGTCCAGCCCCCTCCCCCCTCCCCCACCCCCACTCCCGCGGACTGGAACCTTACGAAGTTCCTGTGAACATCTGAAGACACTCCAAACCTCTCCCTCAAGTCAGCAAAGCAATCAGGGTCCGCAGGAGGGTTTAGTGAGTGGCGTCCTACGTGTCGTGGATGACAGCGACCACGACTGAAGTGACTCGGCTGCAGTGCAGCGTCTCTTGTGGTGAGTGTCCTCATCTCTCACCGTCAACTGACGTCGCTCACATTACCACTGGATCAGTCTTGGTGTGGCTGTGTATACATATCGGAGTCGAAGGAGCGGGGTGGGAGCAATGCCAATGTGGGGACCTAAAAGTTCAGAAAATAAATAAATAAATAAAGGAAAGCCAGGACAATACACTCGGAACTGACAGCGCATGCACCATTCTGTTTTGTTTATCTGTCAGTTCATATTATACATCCCTGATCGTGACTCATGTTTTGTTTATCTGTCAGTTCATATTATACATCCCTGATCGTGACTCCTGTTTTGTTTATCTGTCAGTTCATATTATAAATCTCTGATCGTGACTCATGTTTTGTTTATCTGTCAGTTCATATTATAAATCTCTGATCGTGACTCATGTTTTGTTTATCTGTCAGTTCATATTATACATCCCTGATCGTGACTCATGTTTTTTTATCTGTTAGTTCATACTATACATCTCTGATCGTGACTCATGTTTTTTTTTATCTGTCAGTTCATATTATACATCTCTGATCGTGACTAACGTATGTGTCGGCCTTGCTTGAACTATTGCAGAGTTGAAGCGAAATCTAGAGGGAAGGAGCTGTCATGTCTGCCTCAGTGAGAACTCTTTTGCGCGGAAGTCAGTAAAGCAGATGTCGCTGCGGGCAGCTTTGGTCAAGTTGGTCACAGGAAAACCGAGGCGCCAGAAAAGCTGTATCGCTATGGACAGTGCTAAATGACGTCAGTTCACAGTCACTTTGCCATTCGCTGGAACCAAAGATGTCACTTCGCGTTGCAAGACCAGCTTCTCTCTTGGCACCGGGGGAAACAGTGTCAGATGTCGTGCGACAACCTGACTGCCTGCCAGTATTCCGTGTGATTCCAGCGGTGTCAGGGGCCTGGCGTCTCCGCTGCTGCCATGGTATGGACTGGAGGAAACACCACCAACCACGCTGCTGACCATGGTATGGACTGGAGGAAACAACACCAACCACGTTGCAGTGCCCGTGGAATTGTCTTTAAGGAAGCAGCCAGACAACTTGACATCACCACTAACATCAGGGTCTTCAACTTCTTCTCTGATGTCGTCGTTGGTGTCGTCTTCATCATTCTAGACATAACAGTTCTTCACTATCATCATCACAATGACAAAGTGCCTGCTTCTCTCTCTTTCTCTCTCTCTCTCTCTCT